>JAVTVY010028731.1:0-13409 GCA_036873755.1 Hanleya hanleyi
ACATCTCGGTCCTCGGCCTTGGGGTACTCGTCAAACATGTGGACGATCGTCTGCATGGCATGTCCCCGACATCGATGGTACAGGTAAAACAAGCAATATTGGCCGCACACGCTACTGGATTCAATAAAAAACAATGAAAACCCAAGTGGTGTTTTAAGTGTTTTCATTAACTACAACAATGAACCAACAAGAATGCGTAGTGTTCAACAAGAATGCGTATAGCATCTAGCCAACAAGAATGCGTATAGTTCCAACAAGAATGCGTATAGTATATACAAGTGTCAACGCAAGTCCAATCAAAATTGTTCACAATGTTACACACGGGTTCGTATTATACATTCACACTGTCCGGGTTGAATCTTATCTCTCAAATGTCCAAATACGTGGTGCTCATACCATCGGCCTGGACTTTCCGTTTAGGGTAAAAGTAGGTGAAGGCATCTCGCTGCTGGATGTAGGATCGCATCTGGTTCTCGACGACACGAAATCCCTTGTTGGTCCCAGTGGCACTCGCTTTGGTCTGGAGGACGTTCAGGTACAGGGCCTTGTTGATGTTGGGATCGCGTCGACTTACCCTCTTGCAACTGAACTTGTTGTCACTGCCGTAACAAAAGTAGGTTTTGGAACACAGGGTGATCATGGCTTCACCACTCCACTCTAGCTTAAAGAGACCAAGTGTTCGCTTGTCGTGCTGGTAGTGATCACGTCGAGGCAGCCATTAATCACGCTCGGCTTCATACTGATCCCTTAGCTCTGGCTTCACCAAACTCTCCCAGTCGGCGTTGGAGACAGCCATGTAGGCGGAATCTGTGTCCATCTCCATCAACTGCCAATCACTCTGGTCGAAAAACACGTGTATAAAGTCGAACAGGAACTGGAGCATTCTCAGCTTGGCCACCTGGTATACCATACATCCAATTTGGAGGTGCAGGTTGTAACGGATAGTCTTTTTGTCGCATGTGACTTCGTAGGTGTCTTCATCAATGGCATCCATCCGACAGAACAGAGTAGAGTTGATCCGTTTACGGGCTTGTTTGGTATTGCAAATGTGCACGGTCACGTGGCGATCTTGGTTGGTGACCGTTTTCCCGTATGATGCGTTGCCAATGGTTTTATACGTCTCGCCGATAATGGCTTTACTTGGGTTCACATCCCCTCCTCGTCGAGCAGTGGTCACCGTGTCGGCAAAACCTTGGAAACATGCCTTGGGTGTATATTCCATGGCTTGATACACCCGGGTAACTTCCAGACCATGATTCATATACCACCGTAGGATAGGGGTGCCGAGGAGAATTTTCTCACCATGCATACTCCCAATGAGCATGCGTCGGGGCTGTGTCAAGAAGTGATGCTCTTCAGCATAGGCCCCCATGTGGTCGCCGATGTCTTCACGACTGACCTCTGTGTTCTTGAATATAGGTGGACAGTCAGCAAACCTTGGTTTCAGGTGCTCGGGGACGTGGATATCACATTCCACAAAGCCAAAGAGTTGCTCGGTGCAGACAGCATCAAGGAGTTGGGCTGTGGTGAGAGTCCAGTGGCAATCCAAAGGTCGGTCGTAGATCTGCAAGAACTCCCGCAATTCGGGCTGGGTCTGTTGCATGCGTTTGAACTCGCACTCCCACAGCTCAACGTAATCGTAGCCCAGCCCCTTGATGTAATCTCCGTTTTTTCTGTGTCTCTTCCCGCAGAGCTTGAGGGCTGAGTCCTCGCCGATCGTTGTAGCGACCCCTGGCATAGGCACACTCATGTCCATGCCAGTGGCACCCATGGAACTGGAACACAGTCGGTCTGTTGTCGATGGAGGCAAATCCATCGACAGGGAGTCGGCGATCACCGATTCGCTTCTCGGTGGCATTGGCTTGATGACGGATGGAGACTCCCCGTTGATGGGCTTCCCAATCGAGCCAGTGTTCCGCTAGATGTTTGGTGGAGCGTTGTGCCTTGAGGCAGCCACCGGATGTAATGATACGGTCACCAACCAAGATCGCCACGTGACCGTGCACATTTGCAATACCAAACAAGCCCGTAAACGGATCAACTCTACTCTGTTCTGTCGGATGGATGCCATTGATGAAGACACCTAAAGAGTCACATGCGACAAAAAGACCATCACCTACAACTTACCTCTACAGATCGGATATATGGTGTACCAATATGCCAAGTTACGCATGCTAGAGTTCCTGTTCGACTTTATACACGTGTTTTTCGACCAGAGTGATTGGCAGTTGATGGAAATGGACACAGATTCCGCCTACATGGCTGTCTCCAACGCCGACTGGGAGAATTTGGTGAAGCCAGAGCTAAGGGATCAGTATGAAGCCGAACGTGATCAATGGCTGCCTCGACGTGATCACTACCGGCACGACAAGCGAACACCTGGTCTCTTTAAGCTAGAGTGGAGTGGTGAAGCCATGATCGCCCTGTGTTCCAAAACCTACTTTTGTAACGGCAGTGACAACAAGTTCAGTTGCAAGGGGGTAAGTCGACGCGATCCCAACATCAACAAGGCCCTGTACCTGAACGTCCTCCAGACCAAAGCGAGTGCCACTGGGACCAACAAGGGATTTCGTGTCGTCGAGAACCAGATGCGATCCTACATCCAGCAGCGAGATGCCTTCACCTACTTTTACCCTAAACGGAAAGTCCAGGCCGATGGTGTGAGCACCACGTATTTGGACATTTGAGAGATAAGATTCAACCCGGACAGTGTGAATGTATAATACGAACCCGTGTGTAACATTGTGAACAACTGTGATTGGACTTGCGTTGACACTTGTATATACTATACGCATTCTTGTTGGAACTATACGCATTCTTGTTGGCTACATGCTATACGCATTCTTGTTGAACACTACGCATTCTTGTTGGTTCATTGTTGTAGTTAATGAAAACACTTAAAACACCACTTGGGTTTTCATTGTTTTTTATTGAATCCAGTAGCGTGTGCGGCCAATATTGCTTGTTTTACCTGTACCATCGATGTTGGGGACATGCCATGCAGACGATCGTCCACATGTTTGACGAGTACCCCAAGGCCGAGGACCGAGATGTACTCGTATATGACTGGGCTGCCCATCATTTCAATGTACAAGTCCCGTTCTGGGCTTGAATTCTTTCAATGTACACACGCCCCCTGTTCTGGGCTTAAGTTTACAAGCCCCCTGTTCTGGGCTTCAGTTCTTCCAACGTACAAGCCCCCTGTTCTGGGCTTCAGTTCTTCCAATGTACAAGCCCCTTGTTCTGGGCTTGAGTTTTCACGTGGTTGTTCTCACGTTGTTGTTGTTACTGAATAAAAAAAAAAGAGATATCACCAAAAAACCCTGTCTTGTGTGTTTTATTCATAATGCCCAATGTGGAGATTCAGTCAAACTGAAATCAGTGGTGTAGGATGGGACCAAAATGTAACCCATCAATGTTAGAATGCAAGAGCACTATAGTAAAATAGAGAGCCAATGAAATCTGCCCACAGACCAAGTACGTGTTTTGGTCTAGGTTTGGAGCGGGCATTTCATTGAGGTGCATGTAAAGGAAGACAGTGAGTGAAGACTCGTCCACGTATAGATTAAGTTTAGTACTATAAGTTCTATGTATTTTTAAATACGGAAAACCCCGGATGTAAGATGAGAACCCGGATGTAAAACCACAGTACCCAGATGGAAGACGGGAAAAACCCACTGGGAAACCCCAGAAGAACCCGGATGTAGGCGCGGACGTAGGCGAAAGCATCCTAGTACCCGGATGTAGGCGCAGACGTGTACCTAGTACCCGTCCATTGGTTCTTTTCTCGACCGCTGATTGGTCCAAATGGACCTGCCCAGCCTTCCCAGGTTCATTTACAATCCCATTTTTGGGGTTCAAGCTCTGTATATAGCGATGCTGCAACATTGTCGCTGAACCTCGCCGAAAGGGAGACCTTTAGACCTGGATGTGACCTTTTGACCCGCGCGCACACTTCCGGACAACCCGCGCACTTCCGGAGAACGCGCGCGCGCGTGCTGGGTGGGGCCGGGCCGGGCCGGGCCGTGAAAAACCCCGGAGGTTGAACATACGGACGTCTAAGAGAACACTGGAACTCTTCTGGGTTTGGAGGTGAAACCCGGACGAGAGCGTATCTTTTCACAGAGCGGACATGTAATCGACATGGTACCCGGTCAAAGGATGGATACAGACTGAGGCTAATGGTGTACAAACGACCTTATATGACCACTCACTCACT
Source organism: Hanleya hanleyi (assembly GCA_036873755.1). Taxonomy (NCBI): domain Eukaryota; kingdom Metazoa; phylum Mollusca; class Polyplacophora; order Lepidopleurida; family Hanleyidae; genus Hanleya; species Hanleya hanleyi. The sequence goes on from JAVTVY010028731.1 coordinate 4,220, forward strand.
CACTCTCTCACCGTCGTTAGTGCGTCCATGCGTTAAAACGGGCGTTGGGGACGCCTCACGAGCGGTGTGCACGCCTCACTCACTCACTCACTCACTCACTCACTCACTCACTCACTCACACACTCACTCACTCACATACACACACGCGCGCATACACACACACTCACAGGTAACTCTACCAGGTAGTTGGATGGGAAAATAGGCCGCTATCTACTCCAAATGCACTCCATCGCACCTCCGAAACTCCCGCTTTCGCTACTACTCTCACTGATGACGTCATCAGTGACGTCACAGGTGACGTGGACATCCCTTTAAGTCGTGGTCTACACCCAGAGAGCTACAAAATAACACTTCCCTAGACACATTCGGACCAATAGTGGTCCATATCGCCCTCAAAATGTCTATTTCCATACTACGGCCTGCCTGCGCATGCGCAGAATGACGATATTCCTAACACCCATCCACCCAGGCGGATGCGCCCTCACTTATGCATCACATTGATACCTCACTCGACTCAATCAGACCATTAGTGGCCCACCTAGACCCCAAAACGTTCCTTCCAATGCACTTTTCCCACAATTCCCTGTCTGCGAATGCGCAGAATGTCGAAAACGATCGACACACTAGTCCAGACGGATGTCCCCTCACGTATACTTCACAACGATACCTCATACGACCCCATCGGCCCATTAGGGACTCACCTAGACCACAAAACGTCTATTTCGATACCCTTTGTCTAATACGCATGCGCAGAATGACGTCAGTTCCAAATCACACTCATCCCCTCGGATGCTCCTTCACGAATGCTTCACAGTGATACCTCATACGACTCCATCGGACTACTAGTGGCCCACCTAGACCCCAAAACGTCTAGCGGGACCCATACCGGGTCCAGTTTTCGACACTAGATGACCACATACAGATAAAATGGCCAGTTTTCGACACCGGACGTGCCGCCACCTTGAACCAGAAGGCAGATGCCGCCATCTTGGACATGTCCCATAAAGCATCCGGTCAAAATACTCGCTTCTGTGCCCCACACAACCGGAAGTGAGCGCCCCACAAATGAGGGGCAATTTCCACTTTTCCTACTACACACCACACATGTTACATTTATGCAATAGCTCACAGTCTAGGTGAACCAAGATGGTAAATCAGGGGAATACCATCTAGACGTAGCGATATGAAATTTCGTACGAAATGTTCATCGATATTCTACGAGATCCCATAATGAGTCAATCACGACAATTTCTACCTCTTCTCTCTGACAATGATGGACGTTTAGTTCACGGAGATTAACCTCTTCGCACGGCACAATTTTCTGATATTTTTTACCCCCTAGCAAAGCCAGACTTTTCGGCGGATGTAAACTCTTTGATCTTTATGGTTTACCACGCACACTGTCTGGAAATGATGCCATATTTGAATACTGTTTCAGGATAATGTTCATATATTAGTCCTCGTGCTACCTTGCGTAATTACTGTTGGTGGAATTTTGAAATTGTTTCACCAAGGTAGCCACCTGATTGGCTAACAAATGTAGTTCCAAATTCACACGGGATTAATATAGCGCTGAAGTCAGATATAACATTCCGTGATATTGTATTTGAGTTTACTGAGATTGAGTACACATTTTGCCATTTTTTATTCTGGAAGAAAAAACACTTTACCATGTAATGTTTGAACTAAGTATATAGCTGTTTATGTTAAGCATCTGTAGCCCCTCGGTTCTATAATATTGTCTAACGACAGTGTGAAACCTCTCCATATTTTAATGGTGATCAAGCTAATTATCGCAAATCAAATCTCAACTGTGGGAAATTGGGGAAATTGTGCGTCCACATCCAAATTAGTTGGTAATGACAATTGTATATCCCTTGGCTACATGTGTTAGTTAGGCGGTGTTATCATCGTACTGCAGGCATGCCTCCGCTAATGATGAACTGGAATTCCTCTCACCCATTAACAGAAGTACGTTTGCTTTTTTTTTGCTGGGAGAGCCGCGTTGATAAGATGATGCGTCGTCTGCGCTTCCGTTCGCCTCCAATACATGGGACTTTTATTGTTTACTGGAATTATTCCCAAAATAGCAGCAATAAGTAGTCCAGAGGGGTATTCTAATTAGAACCTTGTTCAATAATGTCTTTTCTGGGATCATTCCAGCTGCGTCTTGTCAGCTTATACACCATAACGTACAGAAATACATATTTAGTCTTTTCTCCACTCCGTTTTCCCCAACTAATACAGCGGGTATGTTGATTTCCATATGTCCGAACATCATGCAGTCCATATCTCTATGTGGATGTCCGTCCGTCTTGGCGTCCATGTCTCCGTGTGGATGTCCGTCCGTCCTGACGGCCATGTCTCCGTGTGGATGTCCATCCGTCCTGACGTCTATGTTTCCGTGTGGATGTCCATCCGTCCTGACGGCCATGTCTTCGTGTGGATGTCCATCCGTTCTGACGTCCATGTCTCCGTGTGGATGACCATCCGTCATGACGTCCATGTCTCCGTGTGGATGTCCATCCGTCATGACGGCCATGTCTTCATGTGGATGTCCATCCGTCCTGACGTCCATGTCTCCGTGTGGATGACCATCCGTCATGACGTCTATGTTTCCGTGTGGATGTCCATCCGTCCTGACGTCCATGTCTCCGTGTGGATGTCCATCCGTCATGACGTCTATGTTTCCGTGTGGATGTCCATCCGTCATGACGGCCATGTCTTCGTGTGGATGTCCATCCGTCCTGACGTCCATGTCTCCGTGTGGATGTCCATCCGTCCTGACGTCCATGTCTTCGTGTGGATGTCCATCCGTCCTGACGTCCATGTCTCCGTGTGGATGTCCAGCCGTCCTGGCGTCCATGTTTTCGTGTGGATGTCCATCCGTTCTGATGTCCATATTTCCATGTGGATGTCCATCCGTCCTCACTTTGGTTCTTAGCAGGATTAACCAAAATCTATTTACCATAGATCAAAGGAATGTTTTACATATCTTCATATCTACCCGTCATGCTGTTTCATTTTGAGCTACTCAATTGAATCGTTTTTGTGGACTTTTGACTTCTTTGATTGCGCTAGGTCTTTCCAATACATACTAGTGAAACATTTTGCATGATCTGATTAGATTTTCATTCTGTCACTTTGCATTTTTGTATTTTCCAGTTTTAGCATTATACTAGTGTGTGGGTGGGTGTCAGTTGCATATGTGCTTGAGACACCAGGTACAGCTTCCAGTTGCATGAATTTCATTGTAATCTACGTCAGCAATACGACTTTGAACTTCGTGCTTTAAGGCATCTCAAGCTGAACATCTCTGTGTCTCAGTTCGAAGACCGCTCATAAAGCTTCCGAATGCATTGCAGTCGTTGAATCCACTCTGAACGCGATTTAGATATAGTATACAAGTACTGTACCAGAAATGCCAATGCCTGTGTATACTTGGATTGGAGTTTACTATTTACTTTTAGTCTTTGACAAAGTTCGTTTCATACTGATGTCAACGTAGCGTTTCACTGCAATCTAAATTCAGACTAATTTTCGTTCGATAAGTCAGTGGCGATAGCATTTAAGTTCAGTTAGATTGGGCCCAAGTATCATTTTTTCCCTTGTATGTACAGGAACATTAAAGTGTGACGTAACTTATTTTTATCTTCTGATATTGGGACAGACAGTCAAGCTCGCTGTCTCTAGGATATGTTTCATCCACACGTGTATGTTCACTCAAAGGGGAAATTATGTTATAGATATATATTGTAAGGCAAATTGCCAGTTTCACTGTCAGCATTCTTTTGTTGCTCGTGGGCAATGGCTAACATAATTTACTCCACTATTCTGCAACTTCATCTCCAACACACCCTGAAGTAAGCGCTAGCCTTGTGAGCATTTTCGTAAATGAATCATATCAGCCATCCACGCCCTGCGCGTCCAGTTTACGTATACCGGTAGTATCCCGCTCCTCACTTTGCTGGGTGGGAAGCTTCGCATGCAAGCCCCAACAAAAGCTACCTGGATCAGTACGGACTAATAGCAGTTTCTCTGCTATAGCAGAAATGCGAAATGTGCTTGCTTCCATATAGGCGTAATAATCCTCACTCATGTAGATCAAAAGTGGTCTGTGAAAGGTTGAATATATCAAACGACAAAGTAAATGGATTCTTAGTTCTAAATCAAACTATCGCCGTATGAAACATTATCTGGTCTGAGAAATTTCCTGTTATGTGCTATTTAGAATATGTCTGTCTGTATTTAACTGCAGGTGGCGGCGATGTCGAGTTTCAAAGCACGTGTCTTGCGTTTCACCAAACATTATACAGGCGATCTCTTAGCTTTGTATAATCCAATATCAGCGATGCTGTGAGGAATATATTCACCTTCGCTTGAGTTTAACCCTATCTGGCCTGGGCGATTTGGGGTGTACCGCAGCCTGGAGGGGGGTGGGTGAGCGGAAAGTGCCCACCCCCCTCCTCTCATATATTTTCGTTATCGCTAAAGCTAGAGGGCGGAAACTTACCACACTATATCTTTGGGTCAAGCTCTACAAGAAAATGTAAAAATATCCAAGCTGGCTGCCATAATGACGTCACTGTGACGTCATTTTCAGAAAGAGCATTTTTGGACGAATTTTCGGTCAAAATTTTCGATTTTTTTATTTTTGTCTTTTTCCTCGCAAAAACTGCATGATAAACCAGTAAATAATAATCTGATAAGAAATAAAAGAAGGTTTACCCACTTTTCCATACAGAAAAGCAAATTTTTTGAAGAAATATGACGAAAACATCACTTTCCTAGTACCCTACATGACCACCATTTTGAATTTACCCACGATCCTCTGCTCGGGGTGTCATGCAAATAGGCTCAAAATGACTCCAATATAATAATCTAAAAAGTCACGGAGATTCAGCTCTCAATTTTTTTGTCTTTCCGAAGATAAGAGCAAAAAACCAACAGGAGGGGGGGGGGGGCGGAAAATGCCCCCCCCCCCAGGTAGGGTTAAAGGAACCATTGATAGTCCAGATGGATCACCATATTGAACGTTTACATAATGGGCTTATTCTTACGACGAATCTACGGTTTTCTATGTTTTTTTCGGATATTGATTATTAATGCTGCGGAAACTGGTATGGCAATCCTGATATTTCAACAGCAGACACAAGCGTAATGACGGACCTTTTCGCGAATTGTGTGACTTTTTTCGGAAAAAATGTAATCTTTGTGGAAGATTTTGTATTCTTAGAATGAATAAATTCAGATACGAAATTTCCATAAAATTCATGAGTCGCCCTCATGAATCTTTTGCATGAACAAACTGAATATTGCCGATCAGCAGAAATATTACGTTTGCATCACATTTCTCCATCTATCAGCTGGAATTGACTCACTTACATATGTATTTGTCTATTTGTGAGCTTGTGCGCAAAAATGGTGTTGGTTCCAGCTTGTTCACGTCAAAATAAAAGAAGGTTTGAGTCCATTCCCAAAACAGAACGCTTAAATTGCGTATACGTGAGGAAGGTCGTGTCTGCACTCACTCTGTGCACAATGCCTACACGTCCATTCGTCAAATTCAATAAGTGCATTCCAGCATGGAACCATTACAGTTTAGTTACGGATCTTGTACACTGGACCCTATCCCATACCAAAAATGACAAGAGCAAAGTATCCGGCTTTTGAATATGAATCTTATCCCTCCGTGCTATTAGACGAAACTGACTGGCTTATTTCACTAACAGGAAACTAACCTTCCTGTTTTGTTACAAAAAAAAATCTAGTGATGTTGTGATTTGTTTTGTTTTCTTCTGGAGTAGGGCGAAAAAGAGACATTAAGGGCACAAATTGATTTCATATGTATACATATGTATATTCGGTGTATATCGAATAATACAAAAATCATATCCCACGTTCACTGGTCAGCCGTCGTTTACAAAACATATCAACGTCCCTAATCGAAAGCACTTTTATCGTTAGACAATATAGCAAAAGAGGCATACCAAAAGAATATTTATATGAATATTCCTACGAAGTAGGCTACCATTTGCAAATTGACCGGTAATCCGTGAGTGAGTGAGCCAGTTCATCCGAATCCTTTCGTCGGCAGAATAAGGAAAACCGTTGACATGGTTGACATTAGAACCTTGATTTTTGGCATGAACATGCATTAGGGGACTGTAACCAGCAACTTCTGAGCTGACCTACTTTTGATGAAAATTTGATTTGTAATTATTTTTTATTATTTATTGATGGCTCAGCGAGTGCACTGTCATGACTTATCTATGCACGTCGGGAACCCTTGGTTGTATGTTTCATTGTGACTTTTGAAGGTTTCGTGATACCAGGAAGCCTGGTCCGTTCGAGATTCAGACCATTTAAGAATATATTCTTGGAGCTTACATGATGCTACACTTATTCAACCTAGGCACTACCCAGGGAAGGATTTCCTCACCCCTGGAGCAGAATTACTTAGGTGACCTATAAACCTCGAAATTGGCAAAAACATGGCTTAGGTCAAGTAACACACTTAAATCATATCAAACCCTACTTCGTAGGTCCTGTGATGTTAGTGACACTGCTTGCTTCTGATATAAATGAATGACTTACAAATCTATAGAAGTAATAATTGGTCAAAATTTAAGCTGAATCACTATTCGTTAGGCTGAATTACTATCTCAGGATAGAGGTATGCGCTGTTTTCTGATTTTTCATATTATTTTAATTGGAATATGCAGATACACAGAAGAGTTTTCCGGGGAAATATTTCGTGGAAGGGTTTGATCCGAATGTCACACTTCGCGAATAGATATCAGCCCACCAAGGGTGTGTCGCATAGCGAAGCGCAATAACAGTGAATACAATTAAATCCACCTTCCAGTTTCTTCGTCTGCATGTAACACGAGGCGGGACATAGATGTTCAACGGGGTTACACGGTTTTGGTAGCCGGATAAACTCCTCTCCGCCCACTGTGATGAGATCTAATGTGTGACTCTCTGAAATATAAGAACATAAGTTGGTGAAAATGGCAGTACGTATAAATTTTATACGTGGATAAACTTGGATATTCATTAACACGAAAATGAGGTTGTTAACCTGGCAAATCGATTTACACAGATATTGCAGATTGCACAAAATATGCTTAAAAAGACGTATGAGATGGTCCTAGTATTATGACAGAGGCAAACATATATTTGTTACATTCTCATCTGTCTAGATCAGTTATGAAATTTTGCTTGAATGTGAATATGAACTGCAGGACACGCAAAATCAGGTGTGCAAGTTCAGACAATTTTCGTATTACTATTCAGTGTGGGCATATGGTCACTTTCAACAACACTAAGTAATGAACAACATCCAGGATCCAGGTACATGCTATTGTTTAAATAATTCCAGTGTAACTCGCTCCATGGCACTTACTGATGTTTCATATATTAATTAGTCCAGAGACACAATCCGGATTTGCTACACTGAAAAAAAATACTTAAAATTTAAGGAATATTCTCCGACTATTACACCAGCGGAATATTCCTCAAAATTCAATAAGAAATATTCCGTAGCATATTAAGGAAATTAGGAATATTCCTTAGTTATGTTGAGGAATATTCAGCTGGTGTAATAGTCAGGGAATATTCCTTAAATTTTTAGGGATTGTTTTTTTCCGTGTAAGTTTCGTTCAACCCTATCGAGTACTAGCAACCATCATGTTAAATCGGTTATATGTATGCCTTAAAGTCACATTTTCAGTCCGCGCAAAGGTCTTCCAGACCTCACAGTTTGACGCAAAGTGTTTAATTTTACATCAGTTAAGTTCCGACCACTTCCGATAGTGATGTATTATGTCCTGCCATGTTAATCACATCCAGTAAGACTTTTTCTGGACTGATATACCATTTCGTATCCCATTCAATTAAGTCAGTGAGATGGTGTATTGGATGAGTATCCCAGATAACAAATCGTGATATGTGTGGACTGTCGAATATTTCAAATTGGTATAATCAATAAATTTAATTTTTTTCGTGACTGCTAACCTTTTAAGTTGTCGAAAGGAGTGAGTGAGTTAGTAGTAGGGTTTAACGTCGTTTTCAACCTTGTTTCAGTCATATCACGATGGTGCCTACATGTTCCAGAACACGAGAGCGCTCACAGTTCCTATTACCCTGGACACTGACCAGCCCAGTCAATACAGCACCCGGTCATCCATCCAACGTTGCCTAACTTCGGCGATCTGTCAAGAACGTCTAACACTATAAGCCGAACCACCGATCCAGTGTTCTTTACAATGATCACAGGAATCACTTTTGGTTCTTGTGATGTTTATAGAAATACGCAGTCACTATATTTGTCTGTGGGGTCATATTATTTCTTGCTAGTATCCCAAGGGCGGATCCAGCGCAAATTCATAGGGGGGGGGGGGGGGCGACTATCACAGCCGGCATCGTTTTCCACCACTCTTTCATTGTTGCGTTTGATTTGAGGTCTAGTTCGACAACCAAGCACAATCATCGGCCGCTGCGGAACAATTGATGACCTTTTAAGGTCTGTTGACGTGGTCATCAAAGAGTGAAACTTTCTCACAGAAATGTTAGCTCTGATGAACAAGGTATCGAGGCATATTATCGCGGGTAATTTAAATGGAACAAGGGTCGACCACAGGTATTGACCCTGCAAAAGATACAAATCGCTCTAGGAATAATAATACATGTAATATTACTTCTTCTAGTATTACGCATATTCAAATTAGATTTGTATGTACATGATCGCCTTTTTGTTTGGGAACTTTATCTTGGGTGGATCCAAAGTTATTCAGCAAAAGAACCTTTTACATTTCGTTTATAGAGAGATATTATCCCTAACTCTCCAAGCGAGCGACATAATAGGCTTCCATATTGAATTGTATATAATTAATAATTATATGTCATGTGGACGGGAGGGACTTGTTTTGCCAGTGTCAAATCCGACTCCGAGTCAGTGATCTTTCCCTGGTTCTGATTTTACAGTCTCGTAAAATCTATTTATAAGATATAAATTAATTTTGGAAGTTTCAGCTCTCTAGCCACAGACTGAGTGGAAATATTGAGAAATGAAAGGGCCGAAAATATGAAAGTAGGACTCCAACTACAAAATGTGATTGGTGACCTTTATGGGAACCCTCCCCATAAGGGTTGAGCAAAAGTAAGTTTAAGGTAGCATTTGGCCACT
>JAVTVY010028732.1:0-13260 GCA_036873755.1 Hanleya hanleyi
CTCTTGACCATTATTAATATACTGCTAATTGTTTTCTTACTGGGTAAACTCCTTGTCAAAATTTATCAGGAATGCGGTATTTGGTCGTCCCCATTAAGATTTTTCCATCGTCGTTTTCCCACCACTGAAATTTTGTTTGAATTAACAAACGGCACTGACTATGCGGTCATCCCGGTAACCCAGTTGCATGGCCCACCTGATGAGGTCATCTGGCAGGATCCTGATGTCACTCTGGGCGATTACATCTTTACATGTTGTTCTGCTTACTTGAGAATAAATTGGAAGGGGACCATTGTTATTATGGGTAAATCAGAATACCGATGTGTGCTTCCCGAGCTGGTAGCCATTCCATTTGGGTTATATGATAAATGCTATAAGATTTCTCAGTCTGATGAATGTCATGTCAGTCTGCTAGCCGGAGTTTCTGGTATATATGCTAGAGTTCCGATGCAGAATCAGGAGACCAACCCTGCACAAATACAGTCACATGATTAAAAACGGTATTCTTGATTTTTCAGCTTTGGAATCCAATACGGTACCTTTGTTTTGTTTTCGCTCTCCATTCATATTAATTTTCTCTTGCATCAAGTTACTCATATTAGTGTGTCTTATTGTTGTATTATCTTACGTAGTGTTATTCCTATTCTTACTATCTTATTATTGTGTCATCTTCTTATATATTTTTATCAGTTTGCTCTAATTACTTATCATTTAATTACTATGGGTTACGGGATTGATTTATCTGAGGCGGAGTTCTCTGCACTATTCGACCGCAGCGGCTACATTGCGGGCCGTCAACGAGCCCTCGCCAATTCTCGCCGGGTGCAGTTGGATGTGCGTGTACCCTCCCCTCCCTTTGTGACCAACCGCTATCGATTCAAGGGGATTGTCCAAATTTGTCTATTATTTTTGTTAAACCGGGTTTCGGAACGCGCCGTGAGGACACTCCCCATCAAGCAGGTCTTCTTCATAGCCCATTATGAGTGATGACCTCATGGCGGTTGTTAGCCCTGTACATTATGAGTGATGACCTCATGGCGGTTGTTAGCCCTGTACATTATGAGTGATGACCTCATGGCGGTTGTTAGCCCTGTACATTATGAGTGGTGACCTCATGGCGGTTGTTAGCCCTGTACATTATGAGTGATGACCTCATGGCGGTTGTTAGCCCTGTACATTATGAGTGATGACCTCATGGCGGTTGTTAGCCCTGTACATTATGAGTGGTGACCTCATGGCGGTTGTTAGCCCTGTACATTATGAGTGATGACCTCATGGCGGTTGTTAGCCCTGTACATTATGAGTGATGACCTCATGGCGGTTGTTAGCCCTGTACATTATGAGTGATGACCTCATGGCGATTGTTTTCCAACATGTTCTTACCCTCAAAATTTTTGACCATTTGGCGGATTATATATTTGAAATTTTCCCACAGTACGACATCTGCCATGACCGTTTAGGCACTTTTATTTGTAACGTGACGTCCATCACGTCGCAGCATTTATCAATCGAAAATGAAACCTTTCAAATTAATCGTCGGCCGTGGCATATCTATTTAGACCAGTGTAACCGCCGTTTGGCCAGTTTCTGGTCCTTTTACCCACGTCCCCAATTTTGCATCGATTGCGGTGATCACATACCTTCATTCTCGTTTTTTCGGTACCCGAAAAAACTTTTTCTTTACTCGTTGTTTTAAATTGGTTCACTGGGAATGTTTTATTATTAATGCAGAACTCATAGGCAGTTACAACTGTGCACAATATACGTGCCCTTTTTGTTTTCACGAAATCCGTGATTATTTTGATGGCTGTAACCGTCATAAACCATCGCTTCTTTTCCCACTTGATTCTATTTTTAAACGGGAAAGACGACGATGGGGACATCTTGACTTGAATCGTCTTTTTCCCATGCCGTTAGATTAATTTATTATTATTTCCCGTGACCCCTTAATCCTTTTCTCACATAATATTATTCCGTTTATGGTACCTTATTCTTCATTCCTTTCTTATACAGTTCCGAGTCTTCTAATCCATTTCGTCATTCTATATTTGTTTATTATCAATTCTATTGGCATACCATGTATCCATGCTTCAGTTGTTTTTGTCTTCCATATATATGCAACTCAGGAACCTCATCGACCAGCCTTCCGGAGATGACCGAACCAACACACTATATCTCACCTATCACTTCTGACCCACACACATCTGACTCGACTCCGGCACCTCAACACGTAAGGAATACTCAACGAATGAACGCAGACCTCAGCAAAAGCCAGAGCGGGATAAACAAGGCACACGGTCCAGCGAACGAACCATGATCCCTGCACTAGAATTTCATCCACATTTCTGCTTGCACAGTGTACGACATTAGACACCATGAACTAGCACGACAAATATATGGAATCCAGGGATGAAATGAATTCTCCAGCATCCGTGGGAAGAGATGGTGGACTAGTTACGCTAAGGGACGGACTCGTTCCCCAGGACACTACAAAACAATGTCGAAAGTTTCCCTCACTTGCTGGACGGACAGCCTGTACAACGACATTCGTCGGCTATTCTTCAAGATCTTCCGTTCGTAATGACTGTGGACTACGGTGCCTTATGTCCAGATCAATGTGTGTGCGCGTTTGGTGTTGGTGGGTGAGAGGGTAGTGTTCCACGACTTCAACTTACATGACAATATGAACAATTTACTTCTGGACAGTATTCGAACATTACTCTTTAACAACTTCAGTATCTTTATCTCTTGTTCAATCACATTTACTGTATCGTTTCAAGTCGCGGACGACTTGCTTTCTTTTAAGGTGAGGAGTGTTATAAGACACTGCATTTAGGAAATACATCATGTAATAAATTGGTTTTCTTTTTAATATATTTATTCTCTTTTATATAGTAAAGTTAATTTATTAAATGTAGATATTAAATAAAGAAAACTAAATATAAATAAAGCTGAAATAAATGTGGGATAATAAATGATTCCTGTACTAAATGCCAATAGGGCGAGTTTCATATAATTGGTTATACATGTACCAGGAATCATTGTAGTGAACGACTTCGGTCTGTCACTGTATGATTAATATGATATTGATTAGTTAGGTTTGGAACTTTTATTATTTGTCACTTGAGCGTTAGGCCTATATATCATATATATTATATCTGTTGTTTTAATCTGATACGGGGGAATTCATAGATTCGGCAACCAATTGCATGGTCAATGTTTTGGCGTTATCTAAATTCATTTTCCGGTTTAGGCCACTAAAATCCACTGGTCACAAAAGTTTAGATATTCGTGTAGCAATAAATTCTTTAAATGACAGTGACCAGTCGGAATCTTCAAAGAAACGTGTTCAGCTGACCATGGGATTAATGGTCCATTCTCTTAGTTCCCCCTAACATAACTATAATTTGTTCACGGTAGCAATTATAAGAAGTCGGCTACCCGTGAGTTTAGATAGGTTGGTTTGAGCAATTCCAGGCGATAACTCTTAGATCTCATTTTAGATTAAAACTTTCGGCTCTATATAAGAAAAGATTTCAAAGATCAAAATACCCTTGGTTAAAACTCTTCTTGGATACGGTCGCCTTGTGCTGCTCAACCTAGCCAGTTAGGTAAGTTAAATTATGTGTGTTTGTTTACAATTGCTGTTTAGATTATATTTGCGGTAGAACTTTTTAATTCGTAGCTAAATCTTAGAATCCTTATATACAAAATTAAAACATGTGCGCTATATCCTCCTGAATGTTTGACTAAGGAGTTGATTCATCTAAATAAATACTAGATTTATTGTTAGCACAAATTGATGTCTTGGTGTGTTCTTTCTTTATCCACATTGGTTATGGTAACATTCCCCTTTTCAATCTTCTCCCGTGTCAATGGTCTAAATCTAGATTGGATTTAGATATTCCGGTTACCTCTCGAGCCAGAATAAAACCTGCTAGATTATGTATATCAGTACATGCAGGAAATTAGTAAACATTACCTTATCAACATATAGGTAAACAATACATAGATTTTATAGTTAGAGTGTTTGACTCTGACCCGGAGTGCTACAGCTGGCGTGGGTTCGCCCCTCGCCAGTGACCGCTTACATATATACTCGCCTATTCACACGGCGCTGGACTGATTCGGTGTCCAGGGTAATATGGACTGATGGTGGAACTAGTTGCTACGCTAGACATTCGCCAGTGGAGGCACTTGGGGAATAAAGTACCTGGGTGTCTTTCAGTGACCGCTATATAAATCCACTCACAGTAGTACATCAGTAGTATACAAAGCGTCTTTAAAGTCATATTGACCTCAGAAATTTGCATATTAGGGAGGTCACGGGAGGGTGACAAAAGGTCAATGAGTGCATAGTTCCTACAAAGAGTCTTTAAGGTATTATTGACCTCAGAAATTTGCATATGACCTTTGTGACGTCATGTTTCATCCAATCAGAAGCGAGTATTGATGTCACGTGGTGTATGGTGGGTGGATGGTGGTGGTGGGTTTAAGATGGCGGCTGGTGGGTGGATGGTGGTGGTGGGTTTAAGATGGCGGCTGGTGGGTGGATGGTGGTGGTGGGTTTAAGATGGCGGCTGGTGGGTGGATGGTGGTGGTGGGTTTAAGATGGCGGCTGGTGGGTGGATGGTGGTGGTGGGTTTAAGATGGCGGTTGGTGGGTGGATGGTGGTGGTGGGTTTAAGATGGCGGCTGGTGGGTGGATGGTGGTGGTGGGTTTAAGATGGCGGCTGGTGGGTGGATGGTGGTGGTGGGTTTAAGATGGCGGCTGGTGGTGGTGGGTTTAAGATGGCGGCCGGTGTGAGTGAGTGCAAGAATGTATTCATCCGCGGTCATGTCTGGCGGTGATTCGGTCGCGGGAAAAACCTTCCGCGGAGAAAAAGTAGTCCCTAGAAGACTGGACTAGTGCGTTGACATAGCGTCATTCTGCGCATGCGCGGTGGCCCAAGGGTATGGAAATAGCCGTGTTGGGAGCTAGGGGAGCCACTAATAGTCCAGTGGGGTCATATGAGGTATCCATGTGAAGCATTCGTGAAGGAGCATCTGACTGGACTAGTGGGGTTGAACTAGCATCATTCTGCGCATGCGCGGTGGCCCAAGTGTATGGAAATAGCCGTGTTGGAGCTAGGGGAGTTACTACTGGTCCAGTGGGGTCGAGTGAGGTATCAAAGTGAAGCCTAGGTGAAGGGGCATCTGACTGGACTAGTGGGGTTGAACTATCGGCATTCTGCGCATGCGCATAGACGTTTCGGGATGTAGGGGAGTCCCTAATGGTGCAATGGGGTCGAGTGAGGTATCCAAGTGAAGCCTAGGTGAAGGGGCATCTGATGGGATGGGTGTGCGGTAGGAATATCATTCTTTTGGACTAACCCATCAGAATAGTACGTATCACGGACTACACCCGACGTCTAGGCGCGCATGTGTGACCTGGTCTATAAAACACGTCCCTCTGGATCCCACACCTTCATTTCTACGGTTGCAGAGCCATGGCGGATACCCAGCCCCATGCGACTCGCATTTTACAGTATGCCACCGTGGTGAATTCATTCACGGGTTACAGAGCAGTGGTCCGGTCCATGTTTGCAGATGGCGACGACAACGAGGGACGACGCCAGATCCTGAACGAGTTCACAGAAGCGGTCCTCCACAGAGTGCACTCGATGGAGAGGCGTGCCATCACTCACCACTGCTGGACTATGACAGCCATCCTTGATGCTCGGGCTATGGACCACGAGCGCTCACGCCGGAACCAGCGCCGGCTGGTTGGCCTCATACTAGTCTGTGCCCTATTTACCCTGGCGCTGTGGCATTGACACTATAAATACCAGGGTCAGACAGAGTGTGTGTCATTCACCGTTCGACATTTACAGCAAGCATGTCATCCGACCTACGAGCCATTCTGCCCCTTACACCCCGGGTGGGGTTACACGTCTATGAAGATAAAGTCACCCTGGTGGAAGACCGTGGAGCTATTTGCTGGGCGCCCGCTGAGACCGTATCGAATACGGTTACGCTACATCGTGACGGCTGGACCAAATTTAAACGGGTGTTGAGCGGCGAGCTCGACGGAAACCTCATCCACATAGACAATGCCATCTACGTATACCGTACCTCCCTCTTCCTACGCCTGGGCCGCTACCAACACCCTACGCGAGGCTTCACCCTAGACCCCGATCTGTGGTCAGCCTTGGAGAAAGTGGTGCCTATTGTGGACCAGCTGTTTACACCGGACGAGCGATCATCAGACCAGTTGGCGTGGGCTCGTGCTATTGAGGACGCGCTGGCTGAACCCCATGAACAACTACATGAACCCGACGACGATGCCATTGATTACCCCGCTAGACTCAGTCAGCCCAATGGCATGACCACCTGATCCTTTGATCTCACGGGGTTCTCCCTATAAATACGAGAGACAGTGAAATCTGGTACCATTCACGTACTGACCATGACGGAGCATATAGTACTGGCGTATTTCAGCTTGACCCCCGAGGTTTTCCTGCACGTGTATGCGGATAAGGTCGATATCATGGAGGAGGTAGGAGACATCTGTGATGCGGACCCTACACAACCGTGCCCGGCTCACATTCGTCTGTCCCGGGAGGGCTGGACCAAATTCAAACGGGTGTTGTCTGGTGAACTGCACGGCGACCTCATCCACTTGTGTCACGATGTGTACATCCGACGCGGCCCTTTCTTTGCTCAATTGGCTCGGCTAGATGGAGGTACAGTGTATTTTACCCTTCACCCTGATCTATGGTCTGCATTGGAAGATGCCGTGGTAGATGTTGATGAAGTGCTTATCAAGCGGTCATCAGACGAGTTGGACTGGTCATTTACCATGGCCACTGTGGAAGCCCACGAAGAAAATCAGAAAGAAACTCCGGCCCAAGATACACCCGTTATAAATAAACGATAGAGCCAGGGTCCATCATCATTTTTTCACCATGAAGCGCTGGGAGAAGGTGTTGGATAACTTATACTACAGTCCCGACAGTCCGGCGGCCTATAGTGCCTTGTCGGCTCTCTATCGAGCGGCCAAACCCCAGGGGATACAACGTGCCCAAGTCCGAGATTGGTTAAGAAAACAAGACACCTATACCTTACATCGATCTGTCCGTCGCCATTTTCTACGGAACCGGTCATCGTGGGAGGAATAGATGCCCAGTGGCAAGCGGATTTGGTCGATATGAGCGCCTTTGCCAAACACAACGATGGGAATCAGTATATCTTGACGTGCATCGATATTCTATCCAAGTATGCGTGGGTGGTACCCATCCGGACGAAAACGGGGGCAAATCTCATAGCGGCGTTCAAAGACATCTTCAAGACCAGGCGCAAACCTTTGTATTTGCAAACCGACGAAGGCACAGAATTCCTCAACAGACCGTTCCAAGCCTTTCTCAAGAAACAGAAGGTGTTTTTCTTCCATACGTACAACGAGACCAAGGCTTCCGTGGTGGAAAGGTTCAACAGGACATTCAAAGGCCGCATGTACAAATATTTCACCTATAAGAATACAAGGCGGTACATCGATGTTCTACCGAAACTGGTGAGGGGTTACAATCGAGCCTATCATCGAAGTATACAGAGAGCCCCCATTACCGTGACCCAACGCAATGAAGCCCAAGTCCGGCGTGTCTTGTACCCCATGCCATCGCAACGAGCACCGAAGGCGATGTTCAAGGTCGGGGACCCTGTACGGATCAGTAAATTCAAGGGCAAGTTCGAGAAAAGTTACTTGCCCAACTGGAGCGATGAGCACTTCCTGATTAAACGGCGCCTACCCCGACAGCGGCGAGTCTACGAACTGGAAGATCTTCAGGGGGAACCGTTGCTAGGCACGTTTTACGAGACGGAATTACAGCCTGTCGTAAAAACACAGCAAGACTACTACACGGTGGAGCAGATTTTGAAAACGGAACGTCGACGTGGCAAACTGTTTCATTTCGTCAAATGGCAAGGCTGGCCCAGTTCCTTCAATTCCTGGGTCGCTGCCAACCAGGTAAAACGACTATAAAGCCAGACACCACTGCCGTCCTCCTACATTCCACGTCCGACCATGAACACGGTGCAACCGTCTGTGAACACAGCGTCTTCCAAAACGCGCAAAGCGCAAGTAGGCTTTGGGGTACTATTGCTAACCCTGCTGAGTGTGTTGTACGGAGGTGTGTTTTACGACGTAGCCTATGTCAGTACGTTACTTAACCAACTAAGAACACCAGCCATCAGTGAAACGGGTCTACAGAGAGCACCAGTCGTATCGAGCCCAGTCACCACCACACCCCGTGTACAAGCCACGTCAAGTGTAAGCTCTACACTTACACCAAGTACACCTACTACGTCTCAAGACCCACCGGATTTCATCCCTCACAGTGAACCGACAACGACGACCCACGTTGTACCCATCACCACCATCATCATCCCTGAACGTGAACAGACAACGACGACCGACGTTGTACCCACCACCACTCCAGTTCACTCGTACCAAATTTACAAGAGCGGATTACCACGACAGCGGATACACCTCGAACCATGGATCCCCGTTGGCAGCATCCCTTCACGTGTCTCATCGCAGGACCGACGGGTTCCGGCAAAACGCACTTCGTCCGGAAGCTCCTCGAACACGCCGACAGCATGATCACTCCACCCATTGCCAGAGTCGTGTGGTGTTACGGAGAAAAACAGTAAAACAAAGAACATCGGAACATCAGCTTAAATGCCCACTACCTGGTGGTCTTCAAAAACCCGAGAGACACCACTCAACTGCTGCACCTGGCGAGACAGATATATCCCGGCCGCACACCGTTTGCGTTGGAAGCCTTTAAAGATGCCACAACCCCTCAGCACGGGTATATGCTCTTCGACCTCAAGCAAGCCACCCCCGACCACCTTCGACTACGGACCGGCATCTTTTCCGGAGAGACCCACCACGTGTACTTGCAAAAATAATGTAAACACACCCACAGTGGCTCCCCCAGCTGGGGTGTGTGTGTGTTTTGATGATGGGGATAATAAAAAGAATGAATACCACAGCAGGGTTGATTTTTTGTCTCTGAAGTAGATAAAAAGAGCAGAGTTGTGGGTTCTAGTATTAGTTGTACATGATGTCTGCGCGAGTACGGAAGCACGCTCCCACGCTCCGTGTATTGAAGACGGCCCCACCCGAGTTGGTCCGAACCATTGTACGCGGTGCGGACCCCGACCTTGTACGCTGTCTGTGCGAGATCGGGTACAATCTGTTAAAAGGCAACGTACCACTGACTCCGGCTCAGAAGACCAAGTTGGCCAAGCATAAGACAGGTCTACGAACCCTAGTCCATAAGAGGGTCCCACAAACGCAAAAGAAAAAGGTGTTACAGAAAGGCGGCTTTCTCGGGGCCATCTTAGCACCGTTGGCCGCTTCCGTGTTGGGTCCAGTATTGGGTGGACTCTTCGGCCGACAATGAACCACACGAAAAAAATGGTCCTCGTCGAACCTCGGTTGCTTCAAAACCTCCAATCACCCTGCCCTGTGCCACCTACGGTGAAGACCATAAACACCCTCGATGGAGAGATGCAACAGATCTTACAGAGACCGGGGTTAAGCGACAGTGAGAAAGTACAACGGTACAATGAGACGCTTCAACGGTACATGACGTTCATGGACCAATACAAAACTCGCTCTACCCCAGCAACAGCACCACCACCACTACCACCACGTGACAGACCGCCGACCTCAGCACCGTTCCAACAGCCGCCATTACCAGGGGTAGCCCCACAGCCCCACAGTGGGTGGAAGACGAAGTGCTGAAGAGTGTACCTGCATCGTTCAAGAAACAAGCTGGCCTGGTATTACAACGGATGAAACAGAATCCTAACATGACTTGGAATGATAAAGGCGAACTCCTGGTACAGAATCAGGTGGTCCCGGCACCCACATGACGGATTTAGTGAATGATCTGATGCGTCAACGCAGATCGCACACGGATCCTCGAGGATGGGAGGTCTTCGCTCAAGGCTTGAAAGACATGCATGTACCACAGGAATTGGTGGGGAACCCCCACCGCTGGGCCTTTATGCAGCGAATCCAGCAATCGCCGAGTCGTGCACCACGACAGATTCCACAACCTTGGGAATCCGACTGGGAACCGGAGTCACCCCCCAAAACTCTTCCACCACCACAACGGGCACCTTCTTTTCAGACCTTTAAAAAACCACCCTTGATCAGGACACCGCACATTTCCAGAGCCGTGACACGTAGCAAGTCAACGCGACGAACACGACGCCGGACACAACCACCCAAGGTCTGGAACACCTATTAAAACCAACAGCAGCAGCAGGACAGCTCAGTCGCCATGTTTTACATCAGCCTACCCAGTAACAATTCGCTGGATGTGTTTCCTGACAACACCGTGGCCAAGTATGTGACTCAATTACCACAACCGTTGCATTTACCTGGCCGGTGGGAATGTGGACTAGTGGATATTCAGTACCCTTACTCGTGGTACAACGTGCGAGCCAATGAAGTGTGGTACGAGGTGACCTACGAAGGAAAAGACACCCGACTCACTGTCCCTGAAGGCCAATACGATACTCCCAAGGAGTTCATGGGTGGGCTGTCAAGACTGTTGCATTATAAGGCTCTACGGGAGATCACAAATACTTCAAGACCCATCAAAGCCTATCCCTTCAAGAATCACGTGAACTTTGATTACAACGCACACAACGACAAGGCAGAGCTTATCGTCACCGCCAACGCGAGTGTCGTACTGAGTCCTATCCTACAGCAAATGCTGGGTTTCGATCTACGGACGTTCGCTGGTCCCACCGCCCACCAAGGCGAGATCTCGATGGATATGAAGTCGGGTATGTACGGACTCTACGTCTACTCGGACGTGGTGGACAGCCACATCGTGGGCGATATCAACACACCTCTGTTACGGGTGGTGCCCATTAAAAAGTTGTATGGAGATCAAGTCACCCACAGTTTCACCCACATGCTCTTCCTGCCTGTACGACAAACCCACATCAACACGATCACGGTGTATATAAGAGATGACACGGGACGACCGGTGGCATTCGAACGCGGGAAAGTGGTGGTGACACTTCATTTTCGACAAGCACGTGCTCCCCACTTTGCATAATGAAGGTGCCTTACGAATGCGATGCACGCAGCTATATGGACTATTATGCCCAACAGGCCGGGGGTGGCTTTCCGCTGTTTAGTGGTGCACGCATGCAACGTGGACATGGACTGGGGAACATACTCGGCAGCATCGTCAAAACGTTCCTGCCCTTGGTGACGCGTGGGGTGAAAGCAATCGGCAAACAAGCGATACGCAGTGGACTGCAAGTGGCCGGTGATGTCTTGGGGGTACGGCACCCAAAGAAGCCTTGAAACGGCGGGCCAAAGAAGCGGGAGGCGTCTTGGTGGCCAAAGCACAACGCACCGTAGGGAATAAAGAGCTGCCCCACCGAGACCACGCACCAGTCGACGACCGACCCAGCGACGACGCACATCGAAGACCCGGGATATCTTTTCTTAAAACATGTCCTTGATCCACGCCGAGTCCTGTCCCTCCACCAACAGTGAATTTGATTTGTGGACCGTGCCGCCCACACAGACCAGTGCCGAACAAGGATTATGGATGGAGCATCTCCCGCTGTCCAGCATCAACGCAACAGGACCCATCGAGTTCACCATCAGTAATGCGGATACGACCTATGTGGATTTAGCCCATACCTACTTGTATGTGAAAGCCAAGATCGTCAGTGGAGATGGCGCCAGAATCGTCGACCAAGCAACGGTGGGCCCGACGAATCTCTGGCTGCACTCGATGTTTCAACAGGTGGATATATTTCTCGGCGACAAACTCATCAGTGACTCGACCAACACGTACCCCTATCGAGCCTACATCGAGACGCTGTTGTCGCATGGGCGAGAGGCTAAAAAATCTCAACTGACAGCCGCTTTATTCTACCAGGACAAAGCCGAGCACATGGGCGCAGAGAACGACAATACGGGATATAGCCAACGGAAGGCTTTGACCGCGAACAGCGTCTCGGTGGATATGATCGGTCGACTGCACGCAGACATGTTCATGCAAGACCGATACCTCTTGAACAAGGTTCCCATCAAAATCCGACTGATACGGGCGCCTCCGACCTTCGCCTTGATGGCCACTAACGTAGAGGCGCATGTAGCTGACTATAAGATTGTCATCGAAAACGCAGTCCTGTATGTCCGAAAAGTGAAACCGAATCCAGCCGTTCAATTGGGACACATGAAAGCCTTGGAAACAAAACCAGCCCAGTACCCTATCCGACGTGTGCAAACAAAAGTGTTCTCTGTGTCTGCTGGAAATATGAGCGCCAACAAAGACAACCTGTTCCTGGGGGAACTACCCAAGCGATTGATCCTGGCCTGTGTGGAAAATACCAGTTTCAGTGGAGCCTACCCAGAGAATCCGTTTGACTTTAAACATTTCGGCATCAATGTTGTGGCCCTGCATGTGGATGGACAACAGGTGCCAGCCACGGCCTTAACCCCGAACTTTGGGCGCGCGAATTTCATTCGAGCCTATCGGAGCCTGTTTACAGCCACCGGTCAAATCAACCAGGACGAAGGGAATTTCATCAGTCGGGAGGCCTACGGGAACGGATACACGTTGTTCTGTTTCGATCTGACCCCCACCTTAGAGAACGACCATCAGCTGGCCCTGGCCAAGCAAGGCAATTTACGGTTGGAAATCCACTTTCAACGAGCCCTCCGGAGCACCGTCAATGTGATCTGCTACGCCGTGTTTGACAACATCATTCAAGTGGACAAGGCGCGCAACGTGCTGTGTGACTTCTCCACCGAACATGGATACAGAGCAGATAACCACCGTGCTGGAGAATGACCCAGAGACACGTAGGGTCTTTCAAGGGGTGTTCGCCCGAGATGTGTTCCCATTAGACCGTATGTATCCTGCTGCTTACGTTCTCAACACGGACCCGATGGATAGGCCCGGTGAACATTGGGTGGCCGTGTACTTGACAGAACAGCAGGGCGAATACTTTGACCCGTACGGCCTGCCACCCTTCCATCCCGATTTAACATACTTCATGGATCAAGGCACAGAGACGTGGTGTTGGAACAGTCAAACGTTGCAAAGCCTGACCAGTAGCGTGTGCGGACAATATTGCTTGTTTTACCTGTACCATCGATGCCGGGAAGACCCTTATCTACCATCGTACAGATGTTTGACGAGTACCCCAAGGCCGAGGACCGCGATGT
>JAVTVY010028733.1:0-12536 GCA_036873755.1 Hanleya hanleyi
AACGCCAGATTCAACTGATCGTTGAAGATGGCTTCCACGTAGCTGCGTAGACGGGCGAGGTCGGTCAGTCGGAAATTGTAGATATCTTGAATAGGGCGATGACGGTAGAAACAGTGCCAGATCATGGGCCAATGGCGCCGATAGATGTCACTCACTGGATGGACTTCGTGTAACAGATCGCTAGGAACATTTATGGGTTCGTCCATGAAGTGTACTTTGCCCTCCACGTCGTACAAAATCTGGCCCAAGGTCTTGTCGTCGGAATTTGACTGTTGAATTAGGGCGACATCATCATCGGCCCTCGTGCGATGGGTGGGAGTTCCACCTGTCTCGATATTGATGCCTACGGGCTCTTCTACCTGCAAACGTGGCTGCGGGACAGGGTTTCGTGTGCGTTGGTGTCGCAGCAACTGACTGGTCAGTTTGAAAAGCCGACCACATTCAGAGCTCGGAAGTGACATTTGCATATGACCTCTGTGAGGTCACTTCCGCTTCCGTTCACGTGACCGTAACTGACCTTTGACCCCGGCGAGCAATTTTATCCGGTATTGTTAGCGCCCGCCGGGGCCAAAGGGCAGTTCCGGTCACGTGAACGGAAGCGGAAGTCACCTCGCAGAGGTCATATGCAAATGTCACTTCCGAGCTCTGAGCTCCACACGCTTTGAGCTCCAAGCGCTCCGATCCAAGAGCTCTGCCACACGGGAGCTCCCACCACCACCACCACCACCGGGCGAGGTCCGCCATCTTCAGTCCGTGTCTTTTCGGTGACGGAGTGTGAACATGATACCACATGTACTGACCTGTCTGTGGGGGTTTTCCCACAATGTCGTTCACTTCCGGGTCTCTTCGGTCACTTCCCGAAAAGACAAGGAGGTGACCGAAGAGACACTGAGGTGCCCGACGATGTCACGGAGGTCACCGAAGATGTCACGGAGGTGCCCGAAGAGACACGGAGGTCACCGAAGATGTCACGGAGATCAACGAAGAGACATGGAGGTGCCCGAACATGATACCAGCTAGCGTGCTATAAAAGGGAAGCGGCCTGGCCGTTTTATCAGACACTCTGTCAACCACCAAGATGTTCACTTGTACTACGTGCTCGAAATCATTCACTCGTCTCCACGACTTGCGCCGCCATAAGGCTACCAAGCACGAAGGAACCGCCCGGTATAGCTGTATGATATGTACACTGTCGTTTCATCGCCCGGATCATTTACAGCGCCACACACGTGCACGCCATGAAGTACCCAAACGTCCATGCGAAGAATGTGGTCGGCTTTTCAAACTGACCAGTCAGTTGCTGCGACACCAACGCACACGAAACCCTGTTCCGCAGCCACGTTTGCAGGTTGAAGAGCCCGTAGGCATCAATATCGAGACAGGGGGAACTCCCACCCACCGAAAGAGGGCCGATGATGATGTCGCCCTAATTAAACAGTCAAATTCCGACGACAAGACCTTGGGCCAGATTTTGTACGACGTGCAGGGCAAAGTACACTTCATGGACGAACCATCCAGTGAGTGACATCTATCGGCGCCATTGGCCCATGATCTGGCCCTATTCAAGATATCTACAATTTCCGACTGACCGACCTCGCCCGTCTACGCAGCTACGTGGAAGCCATCTTCAACGATCAAACTACGACCTTCAAGTTGAATCTGGCGTTTGGTTATTTGTTGCAGCATAAGGACACAGACCAAGCCCGATATTTTTACCTGAGCAATAACATCCGGGTATTTGACCAACCGTTTACCATCATTAACCGGGCGTCGCTAGAGGCGATGCTGGAGAAACTGGACACCGTGGATCCCTTGGAATGCGCCCAACAACAATGCCCCAACACACAATGGGTCGTAGAGAGGGTGACCAATGCCACGTTTTTTCGTTACCAAGCTGACCGATCATCCCCATCGGCTGAATGCGTCACTCATGCACAGATGAATACCATAGCGTGCCGTACATACTCTATATGTCTACATGCTGATCGTTGACGGTACGGAGGTGACCGAAGAGACACGGAGGTGACCGAAGATGTCACGGAGGTCACCGAAGAGACACGGAGGTTACCGAAGATCCACCCGGGTTTACAAGGGAACAGCCGGGTAGTTACGGAGGTGACCGAAGAGACACGGAGTGTGCTAAAAATAGATCACCAGCTAGCGTGCTATAAAAGAGAAGCGGCCTGGCCGTTACAACAGACACTCTGTCAACCCCCAAGATGTTCACTTGCACAACTTGCCAGAAGCAGTTTACTCGTCTGCACGACTTGCACCGCCACGAGGACTCCACCCACAACGATGCACGGTATACTTGTATAAACTGCGCACGGTCATTTAATCGGAAGGATCCTTTACTGCGCCACGAACGCTCATTCCGCGAGGGCGCGATTGAGCAATGTAAGGATTGTGGTCAACTCTTCAAACGACGCAGTCAGTTGCTGCGACACCAACGTTTGATTCATGCCCCGTCTTTACGGTTTGGGCGACAACTTTCCACTGAAGAGGAGCCGCGGAAGGTCAGACCCAGTGAAGATGAGCCAGGGAGACGAACGCCACTGGTGATGCGATGACGGAGAGCCCGCCTATACCACAGTTCAGAAGAGCCTGGATATCCAGCCGGACCCCACCGTTACGGTTTCGAGTCATACGCCTGACAACATCGAACATTTTCTGGACGAGCTCATAAATGTTCCTAGCGATCTCTTACAGGACGCCCATCCAGTGAGTGACATCTATCGGCGCCATTGGTCCATGATACGGCAATGTTTCAACCGTCATCGCCCTATTCAAGATATCTACAATTTCCGACTGACCGACCTCGCCCGTCTACGTAGCTACGTCCTTCAGATTGAATCTGGCGTTTGGTTATGTGCTGCAGCATAAGGAGACAGTCCAAGTCCGATACTTTTACCCGAGCAGTAACATCCAGGTATTTGACCAACCGTTTACCATCATTAACCGAGTGTCGCTAGAGACGATGCTGGAGAAACTGGATACCGTGGATCCCTTGAAATGGGCCCAACGACAACGCCCCAACACCAAGTGGACAGTGGAGAGGGTGACCAATGTTACGTTTTTCGTTACCAAGCTGACCGGCCCCCTCGGCTGAATGCGTCACCCGTGCACTGATGAATACCATAACATGCCGTACATACTCTATATGTCTACATGCTGATCGTTGACTTGAGCTCAGTAAACACTTGTACCTAATGTGACTGTGCGTTAAATAATAAAACATGGTATTTGATATTTCAATTTGTTTTGCTGTGAACATATTAAACATGCCCAGGGCGGCTCCCCCAGCCTGGGTATGATGTAGCATTGGGGATAATAAACTGTATGAACATTGCTGAACTTGTTGTTATTCACGACAACGGCTATCCGATTGTATAATACAGAACATATATTGTATAATACAGGACATATATGGTACAATACAGGACAGACATGGTATAATACAGCACAGATTTGGTATAATACAGGACATATACTGTATAATACAGGACAGATTTGGTATAATACAGAACATATATTGTATAATACAGCACAGATTTGGTATAATACAGCACAGATTTTGGTATAATACAGGACAGATACTGTATAACACAGGGCAGATGTTGTATAATACAGGACATATGGTATAATAGAGGACAAATATGGTACAATACAGGACAGATTTGGTATAATATAGGACAGATATTGTATAGCATAGGACAGGTATGGTATAATACAGGACATATATGGTATAATGCAAGACAGATGTGGTATAACACAACAAAGATATGGTATAATGCATGACAGATATGGATGGTCCATCTCTACACCAAATACCTTCCTTCACTGCCCCGAAATGCCCACTTTCGCTACTACTCGTGCTGATGACGTCACCGATGACGTCACAGATGATATGGACATCCCTCAAATCGGGATGTACACCCCGGGAGCTACAAGATAACACCTCCCACGACACAATCGGACCAAGGATGGTCCCTCTCTACCCCAAACACACCTCCACGCACCCCCAAAATGGTCACTTTACTTACACCTAACTGCGCATGCGCAGATTGACGCGACTTGCATTTAAAAACACGCCAGTGTGACTCTACCCCATACAAGCTTCATTTTGACACATTGCACGACCCATTTGGACCCATAGTGGTCCATCTCTACCCCAAACACACCCCCACATACCCCCCAACATTCCTGATTTCTATACTACGGCCAGACTACGCATGCGCAGATTCTTGCACACGGACGAACCATGAGTCGATACATTACAAACTCCACGAGAGCTTCAAATTAAGACCTCATACGACACCATAGGACCATTAGGGGCTCACCTAGACCCCAAAACCTTCACCCCGTATGGACTTCTACACCCATAGCCATGCAGTATGGGCTTACCCAGGCCTCGGTGAGCTTTTTCCAAAAATTTCACCGTTTCGCTTCGGTACCCTTCTCATCGTGTTCTAAATGACGAGACGTGAAAAACAAGACCAAACAACCCATATCACAATCAACGTGTGTGAATTTCCCATGATGGACCTATCCCTTCCATAGCCAGCCAATGGGAATATATGGGCTATATGGTACTTTTCCAAAAATTTCACCGTTTCGCTCCGGGACCCTTCCCATCATGTTCTAAATGACGAGACGTGAAAAACAAGACCAACCAACCCATATCACAATGAACGTATGTGAATTTCCCAGGTTGAACCTATACCCCCATATAGCCAGCCTATGGGACTATAGGAGCTACCCGGTACTTTTCCAAAAATTTCACCGTTTCACTCCGAGACCCTTCCCATCGTGTTCTAAATGACGAGACGTGAAAAACAAATCCAAGCAACCCATATCACAATGAACGTGTGTGAATTTCCCAGGTTGGACCTATACCCCCCATGGCCAGCCTATAGTCCAGTATACAGCCCTACCCGGTACTTTTCGAAAAAATTCACCGATTCGTTCCTGGACCCCTCCCATTGTATTTTTCTCGGCAAGGCGAGAAAAACGAGAATCCACAACCCATAGTAACACCCACAAAAAAAATTGACCATCCCCATACTCATACAGGCATTTTCCCTTATATTGTATAATACAGACCCCTATTGTAGGGGTAAAGTCCGTGTTCCGCTTTTTATAGTTTCGGAAAAAAATCCTAATTTTACATGCACCCACTCCATTGACTTGATAGGCAGGCCCCGATAAGCCCGAGGACCGATATTAGCCCTTTTGGCTAGAGTTGATAGGGGTTTTCCCCAAATTTAGGGGTAAAGTCCGTGTTCCGCTTTTTATATTTTCGGGGACAAATCCTAATTTTACATGCACCCACCCCATTGACTCGATAGACAGGCCCCGATAGGCCCGGAGACCGATATTAGCCCTTTTGGCTAGAGTTGATAGGGGTTTTCCCTTATTTTAGGGTTAAAGTCCGTGTTCCGCTTTTTATATTTTCGGGAAAAAATCCTAATTTTACATGCACCCACCCATGACTGAATGGCCCTCGAGGGGCGCTTCACTTTGACACCTCACTCGATCCATTCGATCCACTAGGGACCCACCCCGGGCACAAAACGTCTATTCCCATACTCTTTTTAGGCATTCCCGGTATACATTAACATTGGAAGTCACTTGGTTGACATGGGACTACGTTCTGTCCGCGGAAGTGACGGCATTACCACCAGACCGCGGAGGAATACAAAGGTTGCCGGAACTACTTTTGACCTCCACGTGACCTTGCGCTGGTGGCGCCCCCTGGCGCCACAGAGGTAAAAGGCGATGTGGCGTCCCCTATACCTTTAACCTGGAAACAGCGCCCCCTGGTGGATGCAAGAGTTGCCTCCCCTGGCAAAATAAGAGTGGATTGGGTTGCTACCTACTACTGACGTGGGGTGAAGTTGGCCACTTTTTGAGATCAAGCTGACCACCTGGCCAACTTCATCCCATCTGCTGGATGCAGATAATTTGAGAAAAATAAAACTTCAAACGTGACTTGAACTCATAATAAAGATTACATATGTGTGTATTCAACAAATACATTAAGGCAAGCTTATTATTGTGTCTCCAACATAAAGCAAAATGTACAAGTTCAAATTTAATTTAACAATATAACATACATGATAACTCGGCTTGGAGGGGTAAGCCTTGGAAAAGAGGTGATAATAATAATAATTTTGATACTAATAAAGAAAATACTGTTAGGGCTCCCACTAATTGTAAATGTAAATAAATACTATTTAAATCAAAGGTATGGGACTAGGTAGAGCGACCCACTTCCGGTTGCACATGCGTAGCCCTACTCTCATCTCCAGACTGCCCAAAATCTGGATATTGAATGAAATCCACAATCAGCTCATATAGAAAGAGTAGTTAAATGTCTGAAATTTGCATGTTAACTTCTGACGTCAGTGTGGTTCCAGTCACGTGACCGGAAGTGATCTTTGGCCCTGTTCATCATGTTATCCGGTATTGTCCTCATGCGCGCAGTCAAAGGCCGCTTTCGATCACCTGACCAGAACCTGAAGGGACATCATAAAGATCATGCAAATTTAAAAGGTCACTGGACACTTAACTAGGCTTTCTCTACTACTACGATTGCAATTATTGAAAATATGCCTGTCCACTTGTTTAAAGTGATTTTCTCAATAAAACATACCTGGATGTGTTATGTGTTTCTGTCATTCAGAACAGAAATGAACGGTGATCACCATAAATGTACTCTAAAAATGAGGGGTGACCAGGTTCAACCCACATACTCGGTAAAGTTGGCTGTGCGAATATTTGCACCGAAATACATGTAAGTGAGTAACAACAATTTATTTCTTGGTAAGTCTAAAATAAAATATCGGACCTTATTTATTTCGAAACGAATAGAACAAAGCAGATTGGGAAATTTAAAGAACGTCCTAGAATCGAGTGAACCCCGGCTTACGGTATTCAACTAGTTTATAATGCAGTTCATAATGGCTATGCCTATACCCGACTGTAAAGTGCTTCATATATACTGCCATCAACTGATCTTATATTTGTCCAAAGGTAAAGCTTATTACTTCAATCGCATTATCAGACTTCATACTGCATAAACGCAGTTTTACGGAGCAAGGCCAGAAAAATGGCGGAATTTCATTGATGGATTAAGTCATTAGAACAAGAAAATTAAGTCGTTCTGACGACATACTGAGTCCTCCTAACGATATAATAAGTCGTTATAACGACTTAATAGCAGCTAAAATAGTTTCTTTTCCATGTAACTTTTCGGCTCTGTAGGCTCGCGCTTAATAATACTTCTCTTTTTTTATGCATAAAATTCTTGATTCACAAATCGGTTACAGCAAACAAAGGTGTTGAAAACGTACTTATTAAGCCTGGTACAAACGAACCAATTTTCCTTGACAAGCGAGTCCAAATTTACGCAAGTCTGTAGTGGCCATTACCTTTCTTAGATGCTTAAGCCCTATTCGAAAAGGGTTTTATCTCCCTTGTTCCACTAGGGCCGTATTGGTTGAGAAAACTTCCGGTAAGTACCAAACACGTATACAAGATCTATCGGTTCATCAGAAATTCAAACAGAATAGTTTTCCAAACAGATATTTTGGAACAGTTTATCAATTTTAATATTCAAAATAATTGCGGGTGCCTTTGGTAAAAGTGAAACCGAGGCGACTACTTTCCGGAAGCAGTTTTTCATACCGCTACCCTTAAGAGCGGCAGTTATTCAGGGAGAGACCATAAACTTCCTGGAAAGGGCTATAAACGATGACGGTGCCAGGGCAGGATAAAGCGAAAAGCCGTAAATTCAGTGTCACTTGTCAAGGAAAACTGCTTCGTGTGTATCAGGCCTGAAGCGAAGTGGGTCGAGAATGAAAACCACCAGAGCGTGACAGTCGCTAATTACTGTGTATCTCGTGGGTCTTGAGTTTGATGAATTATAACCGCGCAAATAACAGCCTTGCAAATGTGTTCTATTTCTGTCGTGAAACCGCCTTTTTACACCCCCAGTCGGTAAACCTTTTTAAAATTCGTCAGCTTCTCCCCGTCACCCAATTTAAGTCTCTCCAATGTCACGATATATAGCTATACAGAGATGGGTTGCATGCCGACGCTTATTTCCGTAGACCGCATTCAAAATGGCGAGAGTGGAAGGGGGGAGGGAGAGGAGTTAAGTTTTATGACGGTAAGATTGGTTTTCTTCTAAAGTCAATCAAAACATTTCTAAAAACCGATAACAGGTATTTTTAGTCGCCCCCCTTCTTATCCACCTCACAGGGGAACGTTACCGTTGGTATTTGGTTAATTTGGTTAATTGGTGTGTGTGTGGAGATTACTTTCCCCCACTCCCTCGACCCCCCTCCCCCCCCAATAATCGTAATTAACCAATTAACAACGGTAACGAGTTCCTGTGATCACAGTAGCCTCTCCGACATTATACAGATCGTAATAGAGGGCTATTTTGCAGGATACCAGTGCAGACGCACCGATACACGAGTTATTTTGTTGACATGCCCTGGTCTATCGAACTTACCTGTATATACGTTAAAACATCAGGCAAATAACTCTCATCGGCATTTGTATGAAGCTATTAAACTCCGATCCGGGTCTCAAACAAGGTTTTCCTCTGAAGAAACAAAGCCAAAACAACCAGTCTGTCTGAAATAATTCTCCCGATAAGCATTTTTACGTGTAGATCCCGCACGGTCTATTGATCGCGCTTTCTCGTGGCCGTGTAATGGAGCATGGTGAAAAAAGCCTGTGAAAAAGGCTATTTGCTTGCTGCACGATAGGCCTACTGATTCGGCCGGCAGATCACAGTCGCCTGGCCTGTGGGATATTGGATGGTAGATGTCTATATTTTCAGTAAATTAAGAAAATTAATCAATAAATTAGTTTAAAAAAACTATTTTTCCTAAATATTTTTCTCTTTCATTTTTGACTCAAATAAAGCCCTTCCCTTTGACGTCAAGCGGAGTTACCAACCTGCCGACAGCGCATGCTCCATTTCGCAGGCTCGATTACCATCCCTGCCACCAATAGCGGAAGTTGACCTTGACGTATAGGGGAAACCAACCAACGCACGGTTCAGTTTGAATCCGGCCGAACAAATCCTTTAGTGTTGCACATGAGGGAACTACTTTTCATATGCTCTGTCCAGATAAACAGGAAAATTATCTCCAGATAGCTAGGTCAACAGAGATATTATGCAGACTTGAAAAGTAATCGAAATGTTCGGTAAACATCTATTTTACTATATATGATGTCACTTCCGGCGATGTGCGCGAAGGCCCCGTATCCGGTCCAAAAGTCTAACATGGTGGGTGGGGTGTTATTAGACCCCCAGCGAGGTGGTTGCGGAGTTACTAGTTTTTAATTTTCTATCATACCCTGACCTCTGTGACATATAAAGAGATTATATATTCGGGCATGTTAGAAAGTTAAAAACTGTAGTAATTGGGCTTGATGTCAAATGGAATGATATTTGCCTCGAAGATGAAAAAGTAAAACATTTAGAAAAAAATATATTTATAAAAATCGATTTTCAAAAAAGAAATAGTGTTTATTCATTTTCCTAATTTATTGAAAATTTATGTAGAAATCTACCATCCAATCTTCGGCAGGCCAGGCAACTGTGGGGCAGACACAGCATATACAACAAGTGAGAAATGACTACATTGTAGTCAAAACCTGTAGAAAAAAACTGTAGAAAAAAAGCGCCATCTGCCAGTAGTATCGTGTTTCAAAACATTCGGTTGAGCCGTTGATTTTTGCAAATCAAAAATGCTTTCAAATACACAGAAAAAAAAAATCCATAAAAATTTAGGGAATATTCCCCAACTATTACACCAGTGGAATGTTCCTTAATATAACTAAGGAATATTCCCCGCTATGTTAAGGAAATTCCATAACATGCTACGGAATATTCCTTGTTGAATTTCAAGGAATATTTCGCTGGTGTAATAGTCGGGGAATATTCCTTAAATTTTAAGGAATTTTTCTCTCAGTGTATTTGGAAATATAAATAAATTTCAAGGATTTAGACATAACGCAAAAATCTGTCTCCCTTCTCATTACTTTGCCGAGCAAAATGGAAAATTTATATATCCTTCAAAATTAATTTTCAATTAATTTGATATCAGGTCTATCACTTTGAGCTGTGAAACTATGGAATGGGGTTGAAGGCTTTATCGAACTGTCCAAGCGGCATAATGACACTTATCACTATTCAAATTGAGGCCTGTGGCAGTCTTGATATTCGATTAGAATAATTAATAAAGATTCTGCATTTACGTGTGTTATCTGCAAACTAAACTCCCTCCTCCTACACCCACCAAGTGTTCTACTATAGCTGATATGTACATCAGTAACTCCCTCCTCCTACACCCACCAAGTGTTCTACTATAGCTGATATGTACATCAGTAACTCCCTCCTCCTACACCCACCAAGGGTTCTACTATAGCTGATATGTACATCAGTAACTCCCTCCTCCTACACCCACCAAGTGTTCTACTATAGCTGATATGTACATCAGTAACTCCCTCCTCCTACACCCACCAAGTGTTCTACTATAGCTGATATGTACATCGGTAACTCCCTCCTCCTACACCCACCAAGGGTTCTACTATAGCTGATATGTACATCGGTAACTCCCTCCTCCTACACCCACCAAGTGTTCTACTATAGCTGATATGTACATCGGTAACTCCCTCCTCCTACACCCACCAAGGGTTCTACTATAGCTGATATGTACATCGGTAACTCCCTCCTCCTACACCCACCAAGGGTTCTACTATAGCTGATATGTACATCGGTAACTCCCTCCTCCTACACCCACCAAGTGTTCTACTATAGCTGATATGTACATCGGTAACCCCCTCCTCCTACACCCACCAAGTGTTCTACTATAGCTGATATGTACATCGGTAACTCCCTCCTCCTACACCCACCAAGTGTTCTACTATAGCTGATATGTACATCAGTAACTCCCTCCTCCTACACCCACCAAGTGTTCTACTATAGCTGATATGTACATCAGTAACTCCCTCCTCCTACACCCACCAAGTGTTCTACTATAGCTGATATGTACATCGGTAACTCCCTCCTCCTACACCCACCAAGGGTTCTACTATAGCTGATATGTACATCGGTAACTCCCTCCTCCTACACCCACCAAGTGTTCTACTATAGCTGATATGTACATCGGTAACTCCCTCCTCCTACACCCACCAAGTGTTCTACTATAGCTGATATGTACATCGGTAACTCCCTCCTCCTACACCCACCAAGGTTCTACTATAGCTGATATGTACATCGGTAACTCCCTCCTCCTACACCCACCAAGGGTTCTACTATAGCTGATATGTACATCGGTAACTCCCTCCTCCTACACCCACCAAGTGTTCTACTATAGCTGTTATGTACATCAGTAACCCCCTCCTACACCCACCAAGGCTCTACTATAGCTGATATGTACATCAGTAACCCCCTCCTACACCCACCAAGGGTTCTACTATAGCTGTTATGTACATCAGTAACCCCCTCCGCCTACACCCACCAAGGGTTCTACTATAGCTGATATGTACATCAGTAACCCCCTCCTACACCCACCAAGGTTCTACTATAGCTGATATGTACATCAGTAACCCCCTCCTACACCCACCAAGGGTTCTACTATAGCTGTTATGTACATCAGTAACCCCCTCCTACACCCACCAAGTGTTCTACTATAGCTGATATGCATCGGTAACTCCCTCCTCCTACACCCACCAAGGGTTCTACTATAGCTGATATGTACATCATTAACTCCTCCTCCTACACCCATAAGGGTTCTACTATAATGATATGGCCATCGGTAACTCCTCCTACACCCACCAAGTGTTCTACTATAGCTGATATGTACATCGGTAACTCCCTCCTCCTACACCACCAAGGGTTCTACTGCCAACTGATATGTACATCGGTAACTCCCTCCTCCTACACCCACCAAGTGTTCTACTATAGCTGATATGTACATCGGTAACTCCCTCCTCCTACACCCACCAAGGGTTCTACTATAGCTGATATGTACATCGGTAACTCCCTCCTCCTACACCCACCAAGGGTTCTACTATAGCTGATATGTACATCGGTAACTCCCTCCTCCTACACCCACCAAGTGTTCTACTATAGCTGATATGTACATCGGTAACTCCCTCCTCCTACACCCACCAAGGGTTCTACTATAGCTGATATGTACATCGGTAACTCCCTCCTCCTACACCCACCAAGGGTTCTACTATAGCTGATATGTACATCGGTAACTCCCTCCTCCTACACCCACCAAGTGTTCTACTATAGCTGATATGTACATCGGTAACTCCCTCCTCCTACACCCACCAAGGGTTCTACTATAGCTGATATGTACATCGGTAACTCCCTCCTCCTACACCCACCAAGGGTTCTACTATAGCTGATATGTACATCGGTAACTCCCTCCTCCTACACCCACCAAGGGTTCTACTATAGCTGATATGTACATCGGTAACTCCCTCCTCCTACACCCACC
>JAVTVY010028734.1:0-13153 GCA_036873755.1 Hanleya hanleyi
CGGTAGTGGAAACGAAACACCTGTCAGCCGGACCAATGGTAGGCCAATGTACGCACCAATCAGTGGATACTCGAATGAACACTGCTCCAGTCCGATATTAGCTACTGTGTGAACACCTGTGGAAAATGAAAGATTCAGTCAGACACTTTACAGTTATCAATATATCGTTAAACATTTTTTGAGGAGGTTCCAGACAAATCCAATTATACGTCTACTGCGCAGGTTTCTGCGCATGTACCGAC
Organism: Hanleya hanleyi; assembly: GCA_036873755.1. NCBI lineage: Eukaryota > Metazoa > Mollusca > Polyplacophora > Lepidopleurida > Hanleyidae > Hanleya > Hanleya hanleyi. Next base: position 243 of record JAVTVY010028734.1, read on the forward strand.
ATATCAATATTTGAATGAAAGTGAATAGAAAAAGCATATAAACTTTAAAGAGTACATGTGTGCAAGGAATAGTCTGAATTTTGAATATTATCCAAAATTTTAAGACAATAACACTGCATCGAAAAAACTCTAGCACGTTTTCTATGAACATAATTAAAATAGGGCTAAATTAATAGACCCTACAAAATCCCATATTATGCTAAAATAAGCCAGGTGACCGCATAATATTATTATTTATTTTGACTGTCAAATATCATCGTTACCTCCTCTCAAAATATATTTAAAATGACATTGTATTTTCCGAATTGTCTGCAACCTCTTTAAGGGGAATGTTAGCAGAAATATGACTAACCAAATCTTCCCAGCCGTTTTCAGTCTTTTTCGGACTTTCTTCACAGTGGCATAGGAGTGTTAGTAAAATAGAACCATTGAATTCTTTAGTCTTCAGCAAATTCATGGCTTCTTGGCCTACTGTGGGTTATGGGTAAAGGTCAAAGGTGATGTCCGGCACATCGCGCCAGCGCAATGCGCGTTTTCGGGTGCCCGCACGCATGCGCAAAAAAGGTCTCTGTTTCAGTCATCCGATCGGACGGGTTATTCTCTGTGGTTAACACAGAACGCTATGAATTCCACAGCATTTCGACCTACCCATCAGTTGTTACCAGGGATAAGAGAAGGGGGAGGAGGAATATTAGCGAGGGAGAAGGAGCGGTAGGACTGGAAAGCTAAGGAAAAGTGAGGAGGCAGAGGAGGAAGCGGAGAGAACTATTCTAATTCTAATCTAATTCTCTTCCTTGTATATCACAGTGACAATGTTGCCGTAAGCAAGCTGATGAAGATATTGCCTTTCGCAGACGATACGTCCGCAATCCTATCCAATAACGATCCTAGGTTATTATTAAAAATGTCAAACGAGCTCGGAAAGATTCAGTCAGAAACTTTACAGTTATCAATATATCAGTAGTATAGTAAATTTATATACTGCTTCATTTTGCTGGGGGAGGTAACTCTTGCATCCGCCAGTTGGCGCCAACGCTTCAAGATTACGTGGAGGTCAAGGGCACTTTAGTTCCGGCAAAGTTCAGGTGACCCTGGAGCGGGGACCTCTTCAACCTCCGGGTTTCGGGTTTTCCATCGGGGTTTCCCACTGGGGAGTGAATTGCGTCATTCTTTTTCATCGGGGTATTTCCAATGTGATAGGGTTTCATTTAAACTGGGATTTTGCTATACATAGCTTCACGAGATTGTAAATTGACCTGGGGCAAGGTGGACACCTCATTTGCACCAATGAGCCATCGATAAAAGGAACCAATCAGCCATCGATAATAGAACCAATGGATTTGTATGAAAAAGAGCCAATCAGTCAGTTCCTTCATTCTTAGACAGTCAATCGATAAGCACCGGGTTTTTCCTTGGAACATCAGGGTACTTTTAGATCCGGGGACTGTGTAACATCCGGGTACTGGGTTGTGGGTCTATAAAAGCTGGAATTGTACGGTACTTCTTTAATCTACGGCCTGCGTGAACCTGACCAAGAAGATTAAAAAAACCTGCCTGCCTGCCTGCCTGACCGGGATTTTCTACCTGCCTGACCGGGATTTTATGCCTGAACATGACAGGGATTTTCTGCCTGCCTACCTGAGCAGCACCCAAACCCTTATGGCCGTTTCATCACACACTCTGTCAACCACCAAGATATTCACTTGTACTACGTGCTCGAAATCATTCACTCGTCTGCAGGACTTGCGCCGCCATGAGGCTACCAAGCACGACGGTACCGCCCAGTATAGCTGTACGATATTTTGACAGTCGTTTCAGCGCCCGGATCACTGACGTCGTCCCACACGTGCACGCCATGGAGTACCCAAATATACATGAGAAGAGTGTAGTCAACTCTTCAAACACCCCAGTCAATTGAGACGTCACCATAATTTCATACACGGATCACGCTCGCCACTCTCCACATCGGATATTTCAGTTCCCATGAAAATGCATCCTCGAATGAAAGAACCCATGGCGGTCCATCCACCGCCCCGAATTGAACAGCCGTTGGAGATTGATCCCAGTGTGAAGGAGCCCAGGGAGATGAAGCATACGGAGACACCACCTACCCAACGCTTGCCGAGCGCCGAGCCCATGTCCAATTTGCTTGTATCTGCAGTCAAGGAGGGCCTAGATATCCAGCCGGACCCCAACGATACGGTTCCTAGTCATACGCCTGACAACATCGAACATTTTCTGGACGAACCCACAAATGTTCATATCGATCTCTTACCTGAAGATCATCCAGTGAGTGACATCTACCGGTGCCATTGGTCCATGATCCGGCACTGTTTCTATCGTCATCGCCCTACATTGGACTTGTACAATTTTCGACTGACTGACCTCGCACATCTACTCAGATTCGTGGAAGTCATCTTCAACGACCAACCTACGGCGTTCAAATTAAATGTAGCATTTGGGTACATCTTATGCCATAAGATGACGGGTCAATTGCGCTATTTCTATTCCAGTGGCAACAACTCAGTGTACGACCATCCTTTCACCATCACCAATCGTGTGTCACTGGAGACTATGCTGGAGGAACTGGAGACATTGGATGCCTTGGAATGGGCCTATGAATAGCGCCCCGACACCCAATGGGTCGTGGAGATGATCACCAACGTCACCTTATTCGTGACCAAATATGGGGGCCAACGACGGTAATGCGGAAGCATAGGTGCACTTACACTGCATATGTTGTGTTCTCTGCTATAAAATAGAATCTTTTTTTTTTGATACAACAATGTGAGTTTGGTTGTTTTGTATACCGTAGTTAATCGGTTCATGGAAATGGCGCAAGTGCCGAAAGGGCACGGACTAAAATTTGAATATGACCTTACTTCCCCGCCCCCAGATTGACCGGTTTATGAGCGTTAGGGCGTTAGGATAGGGCGCTAAGACGTTGAGACGGGCATTGACGGGCGTCTAACGATGACGTCAAGTCCGAGCAGCGCAAGGGGCAAAGCTGTAAAGGATGTAAAATCGCCACATGGGAGCTACTACCACCCCGGGCGTCGTGGTGGTGGTGGTGGTGGTGTTTGGTAGTGTGTAATGGTTGAAGAACTGGTTTGTTAATGGCAGGATCGCGTCGGTTGACCCCTTTGTAGCTGAACTTCTTTTGGTCTCCACCGTAACAGTAGTACGTCTTGGACGACAGGGCGATCATGGCATCACCACTCCACTCGAACTTGAATAAGCCTGGAGCCCGCTTGTCGTACTGGTAATGGACTTTTCTCGGTAGCCACTGGTCCCGTTCCGCCTCATACTGTGCTCGTAGTTCCGATTTGACGAGTGACTCTCAGTCTGCATTAGAGACGGCCATATAGGCAGAGTCTGTATCCATCTCTATCAATTGCTAGTCAGAGGCCTCGAAATACACGTGCATGAAATCGAACAAAAATTGTAGCATGCGTAGGTTGGCCGCCTGGTTCACCATACACCAAATTTGGAGCGGTAAGTTGTAACGAATGGTCTTTTTGGCTGAACTGACTTCATACGTATCGACATCGATGACGTCGACGGACCGAAACAGAGGTGAGTTCATCATTTTGCGCGCTTGTTTGGTAGTGCAGATATTTACGTTGACGTGCTTGTCTTGGTTGGTCACGGTTTTCCCATAGTAGCCATTGCCCGTCAGTTTCCAGGATTCACTGATAATGGTCTTATTGGGATCTTTATCGCTTTGACAACGAGCAGACGTTAGGATGTCGGCATGCCCCGCAAAACAAGCATCCGATAAATACTGCATGACTTGGTACACTCGCGTCACTTCGACACCGTGACTCATGTATCACTTTAGTAGAGGGGTGCCCAGCATGATTTTTTCCGCCCACATGCTCCCAATCAGCATCCGACGAGATTGTTTAAGTACTTCATGTTCCTCAGCAAAGGCGCCCATGGTCTCTCCAATGTCGTCCCGGCTCACCTCTGTGTTCTTAAAGGTCGGAGGGCACTCTGCGAATAGTGGCTTCAGATTTTTGGGGAACATGCAGGTCGCATTCTACAAAGCCGAAGAGTGCCTCGGTACGGACGGCGTCGAGAATCTGTGGTGTAGTCAAGAGTGGTCTATGACTGAGGGGATACTCTCGCGCTTTAAGGAAGTCGCGTAAGTGTTGTACGGCCTGGTACATGTCGTGAAATTCACACCCCCACAGTTCGATCAGCTGGTACCCCAACTCTTTCACGTAATCTCCATTCTCCACCACTTCTGCCCGCAGTTCTTCTGTCGATTTCCCGCGTCGTTCGTTGAAACGTCCAGCGCTGAAATAACATTCGTGGCCCATGTTCCATGTATAAGGGCAAACCCATCGACATCCTATCCGCTTCTCTGTGGCATGGTTTGATGGCGCATAGAAATACCTCGTCGTTAGGCTTCCCAGTCCAACCACTGGTCAGCGAAATGTTTGTACGAAGTACGTTGAGGTACCCAGCGCGTATGGGCTGGGCTAGGGACGACAAATAGAGCGCGTTGGCATGGAATCCAATGATTTTGTCACAGGGTTTTCCACCTCGAAGGGTTGTGACGTCCTTCTCATGGTAGTGATGAAAAATAAGACTCGGCTCACCGACGATGTTCTGCTTCAAACAATCATACATATCCTGTTTTTTTTGATGAATGAGCGAAAAGTAGGTATAGGTCAATCTTGAAAGATGTCGAAGAACAAGACCCGGTAAACTCAAGCGCACTCCTTGAATATGTCGACGTGCATCTCGCGACGAAAGAGTTGAGCCATTTTCTCGCCGCTTCGAGGAATGGGACGACATCTAAGTTGTTAAAATACACCAGAAAATCTCGCAAGGTCTGCTTGTGTTGGTCGTTCCATGCCTGCTGTAGTTCCCAGTACGTTTCTTCAGAACATTAGACTTGCTCGAGATCGTCGAAGAAAGCGTCCCGGGGTAGCAACTGTGTTTCCTACAAGCGATCGAGCGTCGACATGTAGGTATAAGGGAACCTCCCTTTAGTTTGTGCACAGTCATTGGCCTTCACCCACTGATCATAGCTATAACTGAGAGCTAGGTAGTTGCGTACATCCAGGATGGAGTGACGTGGTGGTCAGGGCCATGTGATTATTGATCTTTTTGATCACGGACTTGACGGTATTGGACTGGGCCAAGTAGAGGTAGAGAAATTCCTTCACCATGTTGATATCATATCGTCCCGAATTGAAGCCGAGCACGGGTAACTGCCTCGTGTATTGTAGGAAGCAGGCTTTTAATTTTTCCGCATGATGCTTGGGTAAGGGTACATCCTACGGTTGAATGTCCTCCATCTCCGGCTTCAACACTGTCTCGGACTTTTCATCGCTGCTGAAGGACACACCGGGTGCAGGCATACGATCGTCGAGTTGGTCCAGTACGTCCTGGAACTTGGACACCAACAGTTCTGTACTGACCGCACTGACTTCCTTCCAAATTACAAGCGTCTAGTCCATCATTCATAATCCAGCCGTCGTCCATTAGAGAATATCCGCGTCCATAATCCAAAGACCTATTCCATTTTCCACATAACAGTATTAGCACCAAATTCAAAAAGACAATCATAGTATACATAAACATAGGCTTGTTTCCTGCAAGAGAGAAGCGGTCAACAGTTTTCAATGATGCCGGCAAGACATCATGATGTTCCAAAAATATCAAATCCGTATCGCTGATCAGTATTCTTAATCCATAATATTCGTTATAGAGTCGTCATCTAACAAACGCTTTGATTGTGACTGTTCATATGAGTACCGTGAGGATCTTGACGTACATGGGTTCATACGGCCCCTAGCCCCGGGTTAAGCGGAATTAGACACAAGTTACGAAACGTAGCGCCATAGATCTTGCACGCTACGTTCGTATTTTGCTATCAGCATGCGATATGTATCGCCAAATTTGAGAAACTTTGAGTGGAGGCGCTTGGTGGAATAGCCCTGTTTTATAAGTTTCTGCAACAATGTTTTGTGACGTTGATTAAAATCATCACATTTAACACAGGATCTAGCAAATGCCACTAAGCGAGATATGTATACGCCATATGCAGGTCCCACTGGAATATTACTATCCAGAAAGGGATAGTTTACGATGTCGAAATTGTAATCATCTCTTTTGTCATAAAGTCGACGAGAGAGAATGCCCGCTTCATTTTTATAGAGATAGAGATCTAAATAAGATGGGCCTGTAGGGCTATCTGTAGTTTCCTTCAAATCCAGTGAAGGTGGATATATATCCTTCACTGCATCATTTATATAGCGATTATCCACAGCGAGAAGATCGTCTATATAGCGTTTGGTGAATGAGAAGGAACAGGTGAACGGCATGTCAAACACATAGGTATTATTACGGGGATAAAAATACCGCAGTTCAGCCGTCGGTGTGTGCCGTAGTATGTAACCGAATGTCATATTCAACTTGAAAGCTGTAACTCGGTCTGTAAAAATGCTCTCGGCATAGATAGGAAGATGCGTGAGGTCCTGTAGTCGGAAATTATAGTATGGGCCGATATCGGTGAAAACAACGGCGTATCGTGCTCCAGTGGCGTCGATAAATCTCACTCACTGGCTGGTCTTCGGGCAATGCTTCAGCTGGAGGCACAGCTGGGTCTACCGGGAAGTCTTGCACAGCTGAGTCTACCGGGAAGTCTTCCTCTCGTATCAGAGGAGATCTTAAGCGATCGCGTCGTCTCATGCTGAAGTTGTCATATATCCAGGCAGATTAGTTCACCCTGTAATATAGTAGATTTTGTCTTCAACACAATGGATCGGTCACGAATCATGAATTCTTAACTTATTTCATAGCAAATTGTTGATACAATAATTGATCCTGCCAATAGATGATCTGAACTCTTTTGCAAACAAGTCTGGGTTTGATTTGATTTGGCTATTCACCAATGAATGTATACATGATCTGTAAATGGCAGTCATGAAAGAAACAGTAGTTGTAATATAATATTAGAAGTAATATACACGCCAGACGAGACAAATGACGGGAATAAATCCCCAAGGGGCTTGTTCTATCCCAGAAAAACAAATTGACTAAAGAATAACTTATGGATGGTGAAAAGAATAATACAAAAAGAGAATGCGCCTATGTACTCATAGCGTGAGGTAGGTCAGTTTCCAATAAAATATTCTTTCAATCTGGATTTAAATAAGGAAATGGAATCGATACATTTCATCGCTGCAGGTAATTTGTTGCACTCTCTAGAACCTTTGGTTTTGAGAGAATAGAAAGATAAACTTGAATAATACATCGGTCTGTACGAGTTAAGTTCTTCTCCGTGTACTATAACCGTGTATTTCCGATTGTTTCCTGAAATATGCTCAAAAATTTAATGGTAGCTTGCGTAGATGATGGAAAAATTTGTGAACCACTAGTAGGCATAGATATATATTAAGATTATTTAGTTGCAAAATTTTGTACTTTGTAAATAATGGCAAGTGACAAGTTACGACTCCCAAAGCACGTTTTTGGAGTAAGGATAGGGCTTTTAAATGTGTAGTATATTTGTTTCCCCACAAGACATTACAGTACGATATAGATAAGGAAGTACTAAACTATAGAACAAGATGAGAAGTGTTTAAAGAACTACGAAAATGGTTTATAATTCCGATATTTCGCGATATTTTATTGCATATATAATGGATATGTGTTCTCCAGTTTAAATGGTTATTAAAATATAAGCCTAAAGATTTAAATAGTTTAAGTTGTTCGATTTCTATGCCGGAAATAGATAGATGGGGGATAGTTACCGAGAATTTATGGGTTTTGATGGGTGTTATCAGGATGTACTTGTCTTCTTTATATTTAATGATAAACGATTGCAGCATAGTCAGGTATTTAAGTCATGTAGTTGTTGGAATGGTATTGAAAGCATCATTAATATCTTTCGATGAAAAAACAACACTGGTGTCACCAGCAAACAGCATAATTTTCACTAGGTCTGTTGCTTCGCTTATGTCGTTTATATAAAGTAAAAACAATAGTGACCCTAAATTTGATGCTTGGGGACACCATGAGATATGGACATTGATTCAAATAAAATACCATGATAAACTACGGTTTGTAAACGTTCGGAGAGGAAGCTATTTAGCCAGGTATTCTAAAGCATCTGCCTGATCTTTAGCATTGAAAGCACAGGGAGATTGCTGTCCTATATTGGACGATATAGTATATAGTACCCTTTCTCACGTGTCTCTATTCCAAAATGTACCTATTCAGTAATGGACCTATCCCAAATACGATTTGGACGGGGTGGATAGGTTATCGCACCGTCTGCTCCATGAGAATTACCGGCGATTTTCGACTTTCAATAGATTATTGACTACGTTATCTGTTTTCACTTAGTTTTGCGACTCACTTAGTTTTGCGGTGCTAGGGGCCGTGTGGTCATATCATCCAAGTTGCCGCATGAACAGGTACAATAAAAGCGTACCTGAGATACAACACATATCACGAATCGTTAGATTCTTGGTATGTGCTTTAGAATAGGTTAACCAGAAGACTATTCTGTGAAGTCATGTGACGCAGTCAGTATGTCGGCACCTCTTCCCACTTCCCTTATATGTGTTGTAATTACAAATTCATGCGAATTATTTCGCATGATTCTTGTCGTTTCACTGAGTCGGTGTATCCGAGGGCGTGGCAAGCGTAGTAAAATTATGAATGACGCACGTGCAGAAATAGCAACTTTACACCGACGACAGCTGTCACTCAAGATAGATTATAGTCGGACCACTGTTCACAGGAGGCGGTGCACCTGTTTTAGCTGAGTTATGTGTTGATATATGGGACTGATGCTGGGTAAATCATCTGAAAATTGTGACAAACTATAGGCGGAACTAGACATGATGAAAAAGCCTATCACTTGGACTTTACTGTGATTTCAATATATTATGCAAACAACGCTCCATGACCAAGGATTGACGCGTTAGATCCACTAAGAAAAACCAAACGAACTCCAGAAAACTTGCGGTGACAAATACTACGAACTCTATACCGGGGCGGTGTTCAAAAACCAATTCGCCACGGAGATATACCAGGAATCTGACTAAACTAGTATCATCAAAGTAAGCCCAAGATTCCATACTCTTGAATGATGTCCGATTATAATGAAAAATGTATCTCAAAATATCACGAATGTCCGATTTCCTGTACATGACAAGTTGCTGACAACATGGCTGCGGCAGATATTCCGGACTCAATAGAAAAACATAAAAATCCATATGTCGAAAACTACAGCGTCCACAATATTGCTACGTGAGCACTAAATTCTATAGTTCTCGTGCGTTCTAACCCGAGCTCGATATTTCATGAAATGCTTTAGAAATACGTGAAATTTGCATTAAAAAATGGTCCAAAAACGTCAGTGGACTCCCATGCAATCAGGCGAAGAAATTTTCAAAACCCAGCAAACACACGTGCTACATTGCAACAGTGTACGTCTAAATATAGGCGTGTTTGTTTACATCAAAGCAGTTGATGATCGTGGAAGACGAAGACATAGGGAAATCAGTGCACAGTATGTGATGTCTTTTGATGTGAATGGCTTCCTGTAGTCTTCTCTTTGTTTTGTCGGTCTGGTGGATGGAAAATGGCTGATTTTCCGTCTGTTTTATTGCTGGAGGCCTTATGTTCCTTGATGCGGACGTTGAGGGGTCGCATGTTTCTCCTATGTAACTTTCCATTCAAAGCCCGTTCCTTCTCATTCACCAAATGCTATATAGACGATCTTATCGCTGTGGATAATCGCTATATAAATGACGCAGTGAAGGATATATATCCACCTTCACTGGATTTGAAGGAAACTACAGACAGCCCTACACGCACATCATATTTAGATCTGTATCTCCATAAAAATGAAGCGGGCATTCTCTCTCGTCGACTTTATGACAAAAGAGATGATTACAATTTCGACATCGGAAACTATCCCTTGCTGGACAGTAATATTCCAGTGGGACCTGCAAATGGCGTATACATATCTCGCTTAGTAGCATTTGCTAGATCCTGTGTTAAATGTGACGATTTTAATCAACGTCACAAAACATTGTTACAGAAACTTATAAAACAGGGCTATTCCACCAAACGCCTCCACTCAAAGTTTCTCAAATTTGGCGATACATATCGCATGCTGATAAAAAAATACGAACGTAGCGTGCAAGATCTATGGCGCTACGTTTCGTAACTTGTGTCTAATTCCGCTTAACCCGGGGCTAGGGGTCGTATGAACCCATGTACTTCAAGATCCTCACGGTACTCATATGAACAGTCACAAACAAAGCGTGGCTGAGATACATCATTCTTTAGATGACGACTTTACAACGAATATTATGGATTAAGAATACTGATCAGCGATACGGAGTTGATATTTTTGGAACATCATGATGTCTTGCCGGCATCATTGAAAACTGTTGACCGCTTCTCTCTTGCAGGAAACAAGCCTATGTTTATGTGTACTATGATTGTCTTTTTGAATTTGGTGCTAATACTGTTATATGGAATATGGAATAGGTCTTTGGATTATGGACGCGGATATTCTCTAATGGACGACGGCTGAATTATGGATGACGGACTAGACGCTTGTAATTCCGACATTAATATATCTACGACCAGTTTTCTTGAACACAGATACTATTAATGAGCTTAGGCGGTTAATAGGGTCCTGATGAGGGATTCTAGAATAGAGTACGGCATGTGACCTTTAGCATCAAGTTCTTCCGTAAGACATTTTGAGTTTTTCTGTGCATTACAGCACGACCCAGCACCTAACCCAGCTGCAAGCACCACTGGGGAAGACGGCCAACTCCTTCATTAAAGATTCTACTGATTTTTGTGAAAAAATCCTTCCCATCCAAAACCCGGGCAAGATGGTCAGTTATGACGTGGTAGACCTCTTCACCAACATCCCTAGAGATCGGGCCATGGACATGATCAGGAGAAGAGACACAGAATCACGACCTACTATGAAAACCTCCCTGGCTATTGACAGCATTATGAAATTAGCGGAATCCTGTATTAACTCCACATACTTCACATGGGGCGACAAGGTCTATGATCAGATACATGGATTACCTATGGGATCCCCTCTATCCCCGGTGATCACTGAAATTTACATGACCGAACTTGAAGAATCCGCTCTCCTCACTGCCCCCATTAAGCCTATGTTGGCACAGAAAAGTTGACGACGTTTTTTCCATTCCCGAAGACGGTGATGACCCCACCATCCTTCTCAACCACCTGAATGCCCAACATCCGAGAATGAAATTCACCATGGAGAAAGAAGACGACAATCAACTCCCCTTCCTTGACGTCCTAGTCCACAGGCAGAACCATGCTCTCAAAACCAGCGTTTATAGGAAGCCCACCCATACTGACCAATATATCCATTACCTATCCAACCACCCAAGTCAAGTTAAAGCCGGTATCATTTCTACCTTAACCAGACGAGCCAAAAATATATGTTCAACAGAGAGCCTGCCCAGTGAAATACACCACTTGAAGGCAGTTTTCACTGATCAAAACAAGTACCCCAAAGCCATGCTAGACCGAATTATCAACAAGATATTGCAACACCAGCCGCAACAAAATCCAATTCCCCGAGATCCCAGACCTGATTTCATCGCTATTCCATACATTGGGCAGACCAGTCACCACATAAAACGACTCCTGAAAGATCAAGCCAGCGTCGATGCAGTATTTTCCAGCAGCAGATCCCCTGGGCACCGTTTCCAATTATCGTTCGCGAATGAATCGTTTATTTCGTCAAATTTTCTCGAAGTCGCGATTTTCCAAGGCGCGAGGGAATGGTTTTTTTTCTTCAAAATAAACGATTCATTCGCGATCGCTGTTCGAATGGTTTTTTTTTCTGTTGGCAATCGTTTTTCAATCGAGAAAATCCTCGCGAATAAAAAGCGATATCGCGATTCAATCGCTTTTTAATCGAGAAAATATAAACGATTGAAAAAAACCGATTGAGGATTATAGCCGAAAGTAGTACGCCATTGGTTCAGCCTGACTGACCCGCATACACGTTCGAGTTTCTAACACTTCAGTCAGACTATATAAAGTTCGATCATTTTTCTTCTTCCTTTTCCATTCTTTGCCTAGTGTAAAACTATAGCGTGTTTCTGTACAGTTGGCGGTTATATAGATACGATGGGGATATTGAAAGAAATTGAAAAAAATATCTATATATATACATAGGAATAATGGTTATGCATATAATTATAACTTCATATTTACATATATTTTGTACGGGACACAGACCCGGATATGGTCAGATTGGGTCATTTGCACTTGCAATTTCGTCTATTATTTTGGGTATTTCTGTGTTTTAAAGCTGGTATTATTCCAGATTTCTTGTGTAGTATTTTTCGTGAACGTTTTTGGCATCTGTGCGGGCTGAAATTTTAAGTTGATTCGTCAGATTTTCGCTGTACGCGTGGTTTTTTGTCCTACGATCACCATTTTCCTTGTGTAGATAGATGGCGCTGTATTGAATATAACATTGTCATACGGGGTTTTGAGTCTTCGAAAGCACTTAATAGCGCGGGCTATTTGTAAAATTTGTAAACTGGTTAATCCAGTAAGAGATGAAATTATATACTATTCAGTTGGTTTTTGGCTTGAGCTTCCCTTTGGAATCATTCATAGTTCATTTATCAAAATATAAAATTAAAATAAAAAGTATTGTACATATGCGAATCCAACCGTTATATGCGATTCAATCACCATTGTGATATGTATTTGATATAAATATGCAATCACAGCCGCGAATATTCTTATAATAGATAAAATTAACTTGATGGTGATTTTTTTAACTTATTCACATCTCAATAGTTAACTGTACCAAAACATGAATGGATACCCTTTCCTAATGTATGTTTTACTAT
>JAVTVY010028735.1:0-13074 GCA_036873755.1 Hanleya hanleyi
AATAATAATGAACAGAACCCGGACCTTACAGAAGACAGCGCTGAATAATCATGAAATTTGTCAAAGTATTTTTCAATTCCTACAGAACTCCAGTAGTGAGAATTTTGTCCTCACACCTTTGATAAAACCCCTCCACAGTAATAATACTCTACAAAAAATGCACCTTATCGACATTGGAAACTGTGGAATACAAGCGTTTAATCTGTCATTCAATATTCAGCCGTCGTCCATTAAAGGATTTCCGCGTCAATAATCCGATGACCCAATTCATAAAATAACAATGGCACTAAATTATAAGGACAAATCATAATATGCGTAAAACTAGGCTGATTTCCTGCAAGACAGAAGCAGTCAACAGCTTTCAATGATGCCAGCAAGATATCATGATGTCTCAAAAATATCAAATTCGTATCGCTGATGAGTATTCTTAATCTATGTCATTATCTAGAAGATGATGTATCTCAGTCACGCTTTGATTGTGTCTGTTCATATGAAAACTATGAGGATCTTGAAATACATACGTTCATACAATCCCTAGCCCCGGGTTAAGTGGAATTAGACACTAGTTACGAAACGTACCGTCATAGATCTTCCACGTTCAACATGCGATATGTATCGTCAAATTTGAGAAAATTCGACTGGAGACGCTTGACGATATAGCCCTGTTTTACAGGTTCATATAAAGACATTGAAACAGCATACACATGAAATGTGTCAAAGCAGATAACTCTCCAATTGATATTGATATATTTCAATACCTACAGAACTCGAGAATCGAGAATTCTGTCCTGACAACTTTGATGAAAAATAGTAATAATTCTACAGAGGACTTGGACATTATGGATCTTGGAAACTGCGGACGACATCTGAAAAAATAGCGCTATTAAACAACGCTACAGCAGAAACGTCATTATAATCGATAGTTCTGCCCTGACATCATTAACAACCGGAATAATACTGTACAGCAGCACAGGCGAGATCATAATATTGGAGATTATATATCATTAATATTGATTTATTGAAGATTAGGCCTGACCCTTGTTGAGAGTTATGCTTGGGATATACAGAATATATACTCGACAAAATATCCGAAACGGCTGTTTTGAGGTACATGAGTACATATAGTGATGTCCTATACTCAGGCTGTTGTAGGGTCAGAACATACCTGGAGAGTGGGTTTGTTTATGGACATTTTCTTGTATGATATTAAACTGTACATATAGATTTCCAAGAACATACTCTTGATGTGACAATTTTAATACTAAGTTTAGATGACCCCCTGAATAGTTTTAAAATTTTCAAGAAGGTGGAAAATCAGGGACCTGTACAGAGTAATTTATAGAATACTGTATCCACAAATCTTATCAAATGTGGTAGATTACAAAGAACCTATTGTGGGAAAACATGAAATTGCAATAGTAATTATGAGATGACACCCACTCACAACGATAATCAAGATAACCTTTGATATTGCTTTAAAATTAACAAGAGATAAAAGAAAACATTGAAATATACATATTAAATCATAAAACATTCATATCAAGTATTGCTGAAGTCAGATGTTTGGCAATCTTAGATAAACGTTTAGTAGACATAGAAAATGTATAATTTTTAGATACTTCCTGTTCACACATTCTATTTTCTAAGGTAGTGAGAATCCTTAAATAGCCTGTAGTTTTCATGTAATGATACACAGCACCGCTGACAATAACTTGGCATGATTATATGAATTTCATTACATTGAATAACTTAGTAAAGAAACCATAATTGTGTATTAAGAAAATATTTCATTCGGAATTTGGAGATGACCCCCAAGTGACATCATGATTCAAGATATCTTAACATAACTGTTATCAATCGATTCCCCGTTTAATAGAGGAAATTGCTACCTCACACTATAGGATGTGGCCGTGTGTGGGGGTGGGGGTGCATTTTACTGCTAAAATGAGGCGTTTTTTTGCAATCGCCGCTCGTCTAATGCAGTAGTTAGTGTTTTTTACCTAATATACTATGGTGAATGACGCTCGTTAAATTGAGGATTTAAAAGGTAATTGCACCAAATCTTTGCCCAATTATTTGACCGATGACTATATTCGACATAAGAACCATTTTGGCCATTTAACAATGAAGTATTTTACCCACAAAAAACTTTCGACATGGCTTTTAGTGCGTTTGACGCAATTTAATTGTATTTTGGAGATGGCCCCTCTGTGACGTCACAGGTCAATGACCTCAAATTTCTTTTTGACATTAGAAGATTGAAGAACCTTTTGCGTAATCAGATGACACCAACCATTTTTCCCTATGCCTGGTAGGAGTGAAGATATAGTCATTTTAAAACCTATACCCCCATTTTAAAAGTAGAAAGGAGCAATCCAATGGTTCTTGTATTTCCTAATTTTTCTAGCATACGGCAATAGTTTTCACCACCACATCCTACTTCATCTGAAAGAAGCGAGTCTGAGCTTTAAATTGTTATATATTTTGCCTCTGTGTACGGGGGGTGCATTTTATTCCCCAAAACAGGGCCCCGGCCGCTCGTCTATAGTATTCGTGCTAATTATACAATATATTTTCTTTAAGGAGAGGCAGTCGGACATTTTGGAGCTGCGATTTAGAAGAAATATTCAATATTTATCATGGCTGCAATTTAGAAGAAATATTCAATATTTAGTATTTGTGCTAATTATACAATATATTTTCTTTCGGGAGAGGCAGTCCGACAATTTGCGTTTGCGAGTTATCATAAATATTGAATATTTCTTCTGGCTGCAATTTAGAAAAAATATTCAATATTTAGCATTTGTGCTAATTATACAATATATTTCCTTTGGGAACAGGCAAGTCAAGTGCTAACTAGCAGTAATCCTAGAAATTATCTTCAAAGTAGCACACCCTTTTTAAATATCACTGATTTCAGAAACTATTTGCGAAGTAGCAGATCTGCTAAATAGCATGCGAGACAATAATAACCATTCCTGCATCTTAATGCACATCACGCTTCCTAAACTCAGGTTCTAGAATAAAGTTCTTCTCAAACAGAACGACAAATGATTAAAGAGCATATATTTTACTTTAGCATTTTCCGGTCTGGTCTCTTCGGGTGGATAAGTGCATTTCTATGTCAAATTCTGTCCGATGTTTCCAACTTGATCGTAACGCGGATAAAAAGTCTCGCGAAAAGCGCTCCAGAACGGAAGAGACCACTACCAGCTGGGTTTGCCAGGAACCAGCTTCCGGCTGACTTGAGTCTCGCAGGTACTATTCTTTACTTCATCGAACACTCACCCAACTACAAACTGTAAACATAACTAAACAATTACAAAGGTAACTAGCCCACGACCTCTCCGAATATTCCCATAGTTGTTCCCCAAAATCGGAACGAAAATATTCCTCAGGTATGAACGAATTAGGAGCCAGTCTATATATTTGTCGTATATTGTCCTGTATTTCATACTCTGTGGAATCACATGCCGTTATCCGTGTTTTTTTTTTGACGTAAGCGAGCATGTCAAAATATTAACAGTGGAACGCAGTCTATATTTCACGTATATGAACAGCGCGATTGTGACGCGCGGTCGAAAGTTCACGTCAGCATGGACATTTTGGACCGTCCCAAAAGTTGTTTCCGGCCGCGATCCAAATAAAATTGTTTACCTACCAATTTAGACGGGTCCGACTTACTCTATATTTCTCCCTTTTCTTTCTTGTTTTTTTTTTTCTTTTTTTTTATCCATAGAATAGCCTTGTGTTATATATTTTTTCCGCTTCCAGAAACTGCACTTCAGTTATCATAATTTAGTTGCATATATATATCATCAATGAGCCAGAAACCTGCCAGCTGAAATGTATGTCTGCATTTTATTTGTAAAATATACATATACCTTTCTCAATCCCACTTGTAATTTTACATTATCTGAAATATCAAATCTTATCTCATAACACAGGATGTATACGCATCCACGTGTGCATCTTCGGACCCATGACCAAAGTTGACCATGCTCAGGTATTTCTCACCTCGCGCGTATATAATTTTTATCTGTATTTGCTTCCCCGCATTTCTTTCGTATGAATTTGCTAGGGGTTTGTTCTGACTTAATAAAATCGGACCAAACCTAGGTAACATACTCACCCACCAAAAAGACCGTGAAGCCAAATAAAAGCATTCAGTGAAAAACATTTTATTTCTGAATTCATTTATTACGGTTCTTACAACAGCGTTATCTTTCAACATTAGCATAATACGACAAAGGATTTTGAAATCCATTCCATCTCAATAAAAAATAAATACAAAATAATTTGTTCGGCAGTATTCTGCTCTTGTCCATTACAGTGGACTTCTTGGTGAAATGCACATAGCGGAAGGGTCGCATTGATAAGTAACCTTGAAAGAACCTGTGCCTCACGAAATTGTGGGTGGTAAAATACAACAACCATGGAGTTAAATTCTTCCCTTTATGGGCGTATGAGTCTGCAAGTTACACGAAATATGATATGAGGACAGACCGTCTTTATCGTATGGAGACTACAGTTGGTGTCGTGTTATATAGCGATCCGGACAGAAAAGCGTTGCATTATAGATTCAATTTCCTTGTCTGGCCTCTGATCAGTGCGTGACCTCTCTTGCCGAAGGCGTGTCGCTACTCACCAATCAGAATTGAGAACGAAGCCCGCCATAATCTAACTGTTCCTAGATGGACGGACAGTTACGTTGGATTTTGAATCGCTCGGCAAAGGTAAAAAATTGCACAAATTTACTAATTTGACGACGGGAATATATAAAGTGATACTTGTAGAATATGCTGATGTATTTTGTTTGGCGGTAAACCGTTTATTTCTCGATTCACCCAAAGTCCGTTTCACACCTTTATGTTTATTTATATAAAGCATGAGGTTATATATAGAGAACCCATATTTCGACACTTCACCCTAATACCACCCCCAAATCTCTTGTTTTGCGGGCCTGTGTGTGAAACATTGCAATTTACAGCTCTTCGGTCAGCCCATGTTGAATAGAATCACCGAATCACCGTTAACTGCTTTCGTTTCTAAAATCAATTAAATTCAATGTCTTGTTAAATGCATTGCATATCGGCGGATCCTTGCCTTGAAAATGTGCAGAACAGTATATTGACCATATTCCTACGAAGTAGGCTACAGATCGCAAATTGTCCGGTAATGAGTGAGTGAGTGAGTGAGTGAGTCCATCCGAATCCTTTCGTCGGCAAAATAAGGAGAACCGTTAACATTAGAACCTTGATTTTTGGGATGAACGTGCATTAGGGCATTGTTACCAGCAAGTTCTGAGCTGATCGAATTCTGATGAAAATTTAATTTATAATTATTTTTTTATTATTTATTGATGACTCGAGTGCACTGTCATGCCCATCGGGAACCCTTGACTGTACGCTTCACTGTGACTTTTAAGCGCCTGGGACTAACTTCGGCCGCCCAGCACTAAAGCAAAAAAAACAAAAAAAATTATGCGCCCAGCACTCGAAAATATCAGTAACTTTAATGGTACTTGCCAAAATATGTCGGCATTATACGTTTCCAGGTAGCTCCGCCATGTTTTCCCTAATAGTCCACGCCACGCTTCCCGAGCTGTATATGCCACGATGCATGGAAGCAAATCATTTTATCGGAGAATGGAGGTTGTTATTTCGTCTGCTGCGAAGTTTTACCGAGCCACGAGTATCATTTTACATGTACATGTATTTTATAAATCATTGTCAGAAGCGCCAAGCAATTTTGAAAAACTTCTTCTCACAGAAGCGTCAGGGTATTTGTTGGCTTTCGGTGGTCGTTGTTGTTGTTCTAAGACGTCAGCTTCCAAAATATATTTTAATTATATCTATATTAAAAGCACACATGCATGTGTGCGCTCGCTCGTACGTCGTAATCAGTCTATTAGATCTACATGTACTATGAGATATCTATAATATGGCTAGTTGAACAGTACACTTGAATCTAGTATTAAACTGGAGATTCTGGAGTAATCTATTTTTAGCCTCACTGTAATGTTGACACACATGCCGAGAAAACAGGGCTTGGATTCAAGACAGACCCCTAATCACATGTGGTGGTATCCATTTACAGAGCGCGTGACGGTGGTATAAAAATACACCATATTAAGGCGACCCTATTCCGATGAAGACTGATACCCTGGCCTGAGCCAGAAACACATGGCCCTATCAAGCTGAACTTTTAAGGTCAAATCTTCAGATTCTAAAACATAGGCCTACAATTTAGTTAAATAACCTTCAACCACTCTTCCCGCTTTCTTATTCCGATCATGTGAGGCTGGACTATTTTCAATGTGATCATCGGGGCATGTGTGGATTTTGTCACATTTGCGAATCACAGAACAACAATATGCGATTTGATATGTAGAAGACGGAGTAATATCTGTATCTATTACGATATTACTCCCATTACAAAATGAGATTAAAAAAAACGTTCCCGTTCCACACTGCAATTTATTTCAACATACAACATGATGCCATTAAACGCAACAATTATGAGCACTAAACTTCGAGTAAATTTTGTTTTTTTGCCATCTGATTGCGGCTCGACACACAACAATCATACCGTCAGAGACTCGGTCTTTGCAAAGACAATTGAGATAAAGGATATGTGACGTTTACATAGGAAAAACTCCTTTGTGTGTGATGGTAATAAAGCCGATTTTTTTTCCATTCCAAAACCTACCATATAAGATTTTTCTTGAAGATTACATACTGAAATATCCCCTTCGAAAAAACTGAGATGTTCAGTTGCATAAAAATGGAGATATGATTGATCAAAATGTGCTCCCGGGTCTTATTTTGGTATTTTGGGGCATTTTCATGAAAGATTTTCTCCTGTAGCAAAAATAAGACACCTCAAACCAAAACCATTCGTGGTTCTTTCCAATAAACAAACTTCCTAATATATTGTGTGACAAAATGATTTTGGTTTGAGGTGTCATATTTTTGCTATAAGAGAAAATCCTCGCTGTAAATGCCTCAAAAATGCCAAATCAAGCCGAGGAGCACAGTTTGATCAATCATATCTTCATTTTTATAGAACGAAGCGTCGCAATTTTTTCGATGCTGATATTTCAGTCTGTAAACTTCTAGAAAAATTGGATTTGGCAGGTTTTGGATTGAATACAAAATTCAGCTTGATTATCATCTCACACAAGGGAGTTATTCCCGTATTGTCGTCACATATCCTTTGACGTCGAACTACGTGTCATGCTGACTGATGTAAATGGTTCATTGTCTGGCGAGCTCCATGGACGAATACAGTGGAGAAAAACATGACTTTGATGAGACTAAACCTTTGACAACACAAAACACAACTTCTGTTGAAAGACCGCGCTCGGTTAAGAAACGCGGTAATGGACAAGATCAGCATAATGACGAACGAACTCTTTATTGCGATGGAATGAACATTCGAAATCCTTTGTCATTCGAAAAATATAATGCTATATTCAAAGTTAACCCTGTTGTAAGAACCGTGATATTACTGCATAAACGGTTAAGGCTCCGGGGTGGGGTGGGGGTGGAGGTGGAGGGATTTGTGCACCCCTAAATATGTTAATTGCCTCTCAAGCTAGGGGTCTGAAACTTATTGTACTGTACACCTGGGTCAAGCTCCATCAGGAAGTGTAAAGAAATCCTAGATAGCCGCTTTGATGACGTCACAGTCACGTCATTCTTAAAAAGGCATTATTGAGTCGTTTTTTCGATCAGATTTTTCGAATTTTTTAATTATGTGTTTTCTTCGCCAAAGCTGCATGATAAATTAGTAAATATGGCGTAACAGTAATTTGGCGGGTTTTTGTGGATACATCGCCTATAAAGGAAGTGTATCCACATTTTCGCGAGACGTAAAATCAGATGTTTTTTTTCAAAAATGTGGATACACCTTCTATATAAGTGATGTATCCACATCTTATTTGCAGTGTAAACACCTCTATAGAACTAAATACTCGATTCTAACTTTTAAAACCTAAAGAATGTGTGATGGTTACCCGAGAATAACTCCCTCGGACACTGGCGTGTGTATATCTATTGTCCAGGCCGGGTCAGCTGCCCTTTATGACGTCAAATGCACAGTCGGCTCTGTGCTATTTTGGTATGTTCTATTTTTAAATGAACAGGTTTCCTCGACACTAATGTTTTTGTAGGCCAGTCGTACAGAATTATTCGTTTCGGTCGAAATTCCATTTTTATTCCATTTTCAAACAATACAAAAGGATTAGTTATTACTCAATGTATCATATATTAACTCGTAACCGTCTTTTAGTTAAATAATTTGCGATTATGTAAAATTATTGCTGTTTCAAAAGTAACTTCTTTTAACGAGCTACGTCATTGTAATGTTGCAAATCGAACTTGCCGTGGAATATCTGGTAGTATGACACAACGGGAACTTGACCCCTCATCGGGCTGGTCATCATCGGCTACGGCTGTAGGCGCTTCGATGGTCTCGTCGTTCGCAGATTTCATATCTACATAGTATATAGCCCGACATTGAGGGCAGTGTTGACTTCAAAGTTAATCCTGCGTTTTACCCACTCTAACTGTGAACCAGATATTTTTCTGGTCTTGCCTGGACGCGTATTCTTGTGACAACACTCACACTTCGACTTGTTGAATGGTGCATTACTGTTGATAGTGAGAACTATAATGATTCTTAAATGTAACGAGGACAGTTCAGGAAAATACACATGAAGTTTCCCTCGTTTTTTATACATGGAAAGTATTGCTGACCCATGAAACTAAACCCATTCAGTTACGGTGACTTGGACATGTTATGAGTGTGCTGCAATAAGGGTCGAGTTGTAGTAGAGAATGCAAAAATGTGTATACACAGTTATATCTATATTTTATATTATTAACTGAATATCACTGAAGATTATTTCACATAACATAAATAAATCTAAATGTTAAATATTAGAAAGAAAGAATAAGAAAATAGGAAGAATTTTTTTTTTATCCAAATGTGAATCGAACTCATAGCTCAAAAAACTGGTCCCCACACTGTTTTTGAAAGCGAGCAGCCTAACAACTGGACTACGACGACGTCTACTTGAAAAGCATTTTTTACTTGCTCACATAACGTTTCTGGTAGAATACAAGCGAAACATTTGCACAATTTTTAATTTTGATGAAATATGACACCTCAAACCAGAATGATATTTCAACCGATTGTAACACTAACCATTGTGATAATAAATACATAGAAATTGTTTTGGTTTGAGGTGTCATAATTTATATCTGAAGGGAAATCCCTTCAGAAAATGTCCCTAAAATGTCGAAAGAGCACATTCGACCGTTTTCAAACTTGAATAAATCCAGTTTAGAGCAATTGACAATCACCATTTTGCATGATATGAAACTTCAGCATTTTTACAGCACATAACAATAACTTTCATCCGTTTCACTTTCAAACGAAAATCATGTTCACAACCGTCACGTCCGAGGGAGTTATTCTCGGGTAACCATCACACATTCTTTAAGAAATGTTTAGGTTGACTATTTCTACCGGGTGAAGTGCCGTCACAACATTTTTTGTTCAATTTCTTGCCCGACTTTCCAGGGCTAAATCGAAATCGGAAATACTTGCATGTGTGGCATGAATTCTTCTGAACTTGGTTAATTATAATTTAGAGATTTTAAGAGTACATAATTGTTTTTCTCCTCGTATTGATGGGAAAGAGATACTATATGTCCCAAGAAACTTGAAACAATCGGAACTCCAAATTTTACATCAACTGCAGGTGAAGAGTAAGGAAAAGTTTGATTGGCTGAAATCTGTGTAATAGCCCCGCCCAGCTATTATTCAACCAATCAGAAAATTGGACTCTACAAGTCTCCAATATGCTCCGCGAAAATAATAGCATCTCTTTCCCATCCATCTCAACTTCCACTCCTAAAACTCAGTCGAACAATACGATTATTTGAATTAGTCTAACAGATCGTAAGTACCTCCTGCTGTTTTACTGTCAAAGATCGACGCCGAAAACTCGTTGGAGTTAGTTTTTTTTAGCTTCGTCTCGAGGAATCCGAAGTCGCGACTCGAGAACTTTTCATAATCGTACGGCTTTTATATCGATGAATTATAAACAGTCATTAAAGAAGTATCGCCGAAGTATCCACACTCAATAATTCACGCTTTTTCAAATGTGGATACAAATGTGGATGCCTCTCCAACAGGGAGTGTATCGGCGTGTATCCACAAGCGAGGAGCCACAGTCCAGCCGTAAAGCTGCCAAACAAAAACACGTTTGCTTTCTCAACATAGCATCTCTTTCCCATCAATAATATCCACATTTTATTTGCCCAGGCTTTAAAACACACTGTAATTCATAGAGTAGTATCCACATTTAATAATTTATGGGTTTTTTAAAATGTGGATGAAAAAATGTGGATGCCTCTCTTATAGAGGAAGTATCCACAAAAACCCGCCAAATTACCGTTACGCCGTAAATATTAGTCTGGTGTGAAATAAGATAGGTCTTGCCAGTTTTCCTCTCACAGAAATCAAGGATTTTCAAGAAAACTGACGAAAACATCACTTTTATTTTGTATTTACCCATGATCCTCTGCTGCAGGGTTATTTAAATATGATCAAAATGAACCCAATGTAATAAACTACAAAGTCGAGGAGTGTCAGCTCTAGACTTTTATTGTTCTCTAATAGAGTATCAAGTTTGGTTGGGGACGGGTGGGGTATATTCTCTCCCCATGCCTGGTGGAGTTAAAACAACAAAAACGATAAAGTTCTAAGTCACAAGGCGTATTTGGCCGTTCCTAAATTCAATCCCCTCGGTATTAGAAGTAGTATAGTCTTTACTTCCCACCTCATAGAAAACAGTTCATATACAAACATACAATATATAAATAAACTACGAGTCACACTATACAGAGTTACAAAAAACATCATACAATAGAAAAATACTCCAACACAAGATATCAACATGATTATGGATATACAAAGTATTGCACTCAGTTATTTACAAGTATTTTTTTTTTTTCAAAAACTCTTCTATCTGTATAAAAAAGTTTGTTCTTTTTAATATCAAATGGCAGGTTCTGGCGGTGTGACGACACATATTTTGGATTTAAAATATATAAGTTTATCTGTAGGCCTATCACTTGTGTGATCAAAATTTTTGTAGAAATATCTTGGCTCGTTAGATTTTTGTAACACCAAAATCCGACCCCAAATCTACTTATATTGGTCAATATGCGGATACTGCCACATCTCCGGCTACCGCTGCGTTGGCCTCAGATTTGTCCTCTTGTTCCCCATATTGCTGAAGCATAGTTGATTATCGACCATACCAAATTATCATAGATCTTACTAAATATCTTGAAAGGGGTGCCAGTCACTAGTTTGCATTTATCTATAACCAGACGCATCCAATCAATCATGCCCACGAAGAGGAATTATTGAGCTTCGAATGAGGTTAACACAAAGTAGAATATGGAATAATGCATCAATTCCAAGGATTAACACTACATTCGCAGTCAGATGCAAGTCACGTGGCGAACAAATCAAGTTGGCACAACACCATGAAGTCATCTTATCGTAAATTATTACCCTTAGCGGATTGGTTTCATTCATCGTGTTTTTGACCCTATATCAATTACACAAAACAACGTCACATGAGTAAACGAGCCAATGAAATTCTCTTTTTTTTAATACTTGACCTGGAAATCAGAGACGCTAGTACACGAGGGGCGCGACTGTGAGTTACTGCGCGAGACCAGATCCAAGTTGTGGAAATGAGCATCTTTATTTCTTACACCCCTGATTCACAATTTTTTGTTCTTTCTTATGCTGATCAATTTTACAAACGGTCTAAAAAATTAGGAAGAAATAAAATCGGCAATAGTTCACTTAAATCAGTGTTTCTATTCTGTGATGGTGACACGTCGAGGTCCACCAAGGGCCGGAGGTGTGTCTCCGTTAAATGAATGTGATTGTACCGAACGCGCGTCCTACGGCTTCAATCAGCCGTGACTTTGATTGAAATTGTGGTTTACAGGTCGCTTCCCATACGACTTTCGAGGCCCATCATCACAATGCGTTTGTTCTCACATATTGAAATACACATTGCTGATATTACATTAATCGTACTATTGAGTTCGTGCGTATTCATGTGATATTTTAACATTCATGTAACATAAACGGATAGTATGTACAAGTGCGCGAGGATTAACGAGTGAAGGAGAGAAGATATATACAAAAGTTTTTAGTTGAGAGTAGGAATTAAAGTCTATATAATTAAGCATGAAGCTGTAAGGATTTATAACTGTGCATAACTGTTTTGATTCATATTATTCTCCTGAAATGTCTTAGTGGTTGTTATGACAATGTTCCTGTCGATTACACCGTGCGCCGTCCAGAAAAAAACTAGGAATCCAAGAAATCTGTGATCCTGGAAATCTATGCCTGCAACATTGCGCCAACGGCGTATCAGGGTAGGATGGCAGGCTTCACCATAACTGCCCGTGGATTTCGTTGGTATTGTTCGATTTGGTTTGAATATAAAAGCTGTGCTTGTTTCTGTGGATTGGGCATGGTCAGATGTGACCTTACGAACACACGCTAATATACCCAGATAACAACTTTACCCCATGGCTACATACAGAAGTATCTAAGTATGATCGTACCATACGTTCGGGTGATGCATGCAGTAGGCCTGAACTGTTTCTCTATCGGAAAAAGTAGAATATTCAGGGATATCGATAGATGATTTTATCGAGTTGATATTATTCTAGTTTTTTAAGCCGGATTAGGCACAAAATAGATACACGAAGTCATTTATGGTGGAATGTCAGTAGTAGATGCGTCCTGCTGTGAGTGGACCAATCAGAATTGAGAACGAAAGTAGGTCAAGTATGACGCGTTTGACGTCATTCTGTGACGTAATTAGGGCGTGGTTGTAAGAAACCGGAAAAACTGGTTTTAAGAAACCGGTAAAACCGGTTTAACCGGTCGTAAGAAACCGGAAAAACCTGTTTTGTGACGTAATTAGGGCGTGGTTGTAAGAAACCGGAAAAACCGGTTTTA
>JAVTVY010028736.1:0-12483 GCA_036873755.1 Hanleya hanleyi
TGTGGGTATCATATTTTTTAAAGGTACTTTTCATGTTATTCATCGTTCACTCGATATATCTGTTTTGATATCTGCAGAATCCACTTGAACGCAAACTTTCATTTATCTATATATGAATATATAATTGAATGATCTTCTCTCACATCGATAACTGACTGTATATCTGACTAGTATCGTTCGAGAATAAATGACACACCGACTGGATATGATCTAAATAATAATGATATGGAATCATGCGTTATTTATTGTTAAATAAACTTGGGGGGGGGGTGTCAAACATGATTCATTTCCGAAAAATAGAATTTATGTTAAGTGTTCGACTAGTATATTAACCTTGGGGTATAATTTGTTTTATAATTTGGAATTCTTCATTGCAGGTTCCATTTCTTGTCTTGTTTTATAGTTCAAATACGGATATTACATTAACAAAGTTTCTTTCTGACATAAGCTTGCCTGGAAGTGGTTAGCGGAAATACTGACAATAGATACTAGAGGTGTTGATAATTCACACCACAGTCGGTCTGTGAAAAACCGTCGGCTTGAAACAACTTAGAAGGGAGCGGATTAATTTCTTTGAAAGAACAAAACTGAAACAACAATGTTCGCGGGACTTGATAATACACTCGCGTTCTATTATTTGTTGCTGATTTCATGTGTCTAGGAAATTAATCAAATAATGAAAGTAATTAGCGGCTAATTCAGAGAGCAATGACGCTTTAGATAAAACAGTTTAATACATTTTATTATAAACGATACCGCATGTTGTTTGTGCAAAAGACTGATAGGGAATGCTGTAAAACTTCGGTCGAGCGTTTAAGTTGATATTCTCCGGTTTTCAGTGAATTACACACCACTCATGTGGTCTTCATAACCGCTTTATTTCTAAATACGGGGGAAATATCTGACGACAGAGATCTCCTATTCTGATTTAGTCTCGGCGAAACATATGGAATTTTATTCTACACTAAATTTCCTGGACGTATCTCATAAAGTGGTTCAAATTCTAAAAAAACAGCTTCGAAATAAGTTACACTAAAGAATAATGAGCCAACCTTTACAATATGAACTGGTGATGTTTCTTTCTTTCCAGTCATGACGTGTAGAGAAATTGCGCTGTCAGAGCAAGTATGCGAATATAGATATTTAGACGGAATAACAAAATAATATTAAATTGTTCCTTGTTTAAACGCATACATACAGAATATATATTTATTTTTAACGAGCATACGCTCTCCAAATGGTTCAAGCTATCATTTTTTTATGGCATCTCGATTCCACTCTCGAAGCATGTCTATTTATTTCGAGGGTGATCGAGATGGGCTTGTGCTTCGAGAGGAAACCGGGAGCAAACCGGGACAACAATCGATAGAGATAAACCGGGACCCTTCGAGACGAGATATTTATCGGTTTTACTCGTTTATCGAGAAACCGTCTCGATCGATTGGACGTGACCCCTTACTTGTGGCTGAATGCTACCTGTGAGTTTACATAGCGAATACATAAATTGCTGGTGTTCATGCTGATTTGGTGAGTTACACTGTACAAATTGAATTGACCTCCTATTCTGTAGTGGTCAATATACACTGTAAAACTTGATGGTGTACTCAATGGTGACTTACACTGTAAAAAGGGTGAGTGGTCAGTGTTGCTGAAATACACTCAGTATTTTGAGAATAATAAATTTTGAGTTTAAATAAATGGTCAATATTTTGGTGGTGGGATGTTAACAAACTTGTACCATATTTAATCAGATTTTGATCTGGTGGATGTGGTTGATTGTTTGCTGTTTATTACACCACAAACTCTGATTGTATTTTGAGATTTGAGTGTTGACATATCAACACTGCACTCAATTTGATTGTGGCCTGGTGGTGTTAAGTGGCACCATCTGATTTTGATTGAGAGTTTAGTGTTTATTCAAACACATATTCTTGGGTTTACTTTGAAGAAAAGAAAAAAAATCTTTTGAGTGTTGACATATCGGCGCTACACTCAATTATATTGTGGTCTGGTGGTGTTAAGTGGCACCATCTGATTTTGGTTGAGTGATTGGTGTTTATTAAAACACACTCTTACATTTAGTTGAAGAAAAAAATAAAATAAAAACAATTGGTGTAGCATCAAGATTGCACCCGATTAGAGTGTAATCGGGTATTGTTGGGCAACACCAGTAGATTTTGGGAACATTTGAAGGGCATTTATTAAATAGGCAACCATAATTTAGTGATTGCAAAGTGCCAACTCTGTGAGTTTTGATCCTATTTATTTTGGGAAATAGACTTTGATCGTTGATAACTAGGTCACATTTGGTATTGATTGACACCATTTGATGATTGTTTAGTATTCAACACCCATACTATTGAGCCATTAGGCACTAACTGGGCTACTAGCGACCGCTATTATTTTGTATTTTATTTGGCTTGGTTTGTTTCTAGTTTTTGGACTTCACAGGGAAGTTGCAACAACGCGTTGACTGCGGTAACGCGTGATGCACTTGTTTTGAAGGGTCTTGTTCTTTTTCATTTTTCCTCGTGGGTTTGAGTTGAATAAGCACACTAGAACGCATTGACTGCGGTAACGTGTGTGCGTTTAGCTCATAAGTGCTTCATTTTTTCATTTGTTTCAGTGAGTTTCTGGAGCGGAAACTCACTGAGTGTGAGTAGTTGACACAACTACTTATTTCTGTTTTATACAGAAAACAGAATTTTTGTACAGCCATTGCTGTCAAGTTGGTTGACCGATTAATTTTGAGCTGCGCATTTCATTTTTCCTGCAGCTTGATTGGAATTTATTGTAGCTAGATTTGTACCAGTGGAGGCGAGTCTGGTTGATAGTATTTTGGCAAATCAAGTAAGGAAGGTAAATTTATTTCATGGCAGCCATTTTGGAAGTGAGTATTGCAGTTTATTGAATATTTTCATTTACATTTTTGTGGAGTCTCGCAATTCACACCATGACAGAACTGGTACCAGTAGACATATTGACGGCACATACTGAACAAGTCCATGAGAATTCCTTGATGGAGAATTCTCTTATTAGTGGGGTAGATGGTTCCAGTTCTCCCAAGTATGTTTCAGAATTAATTTAAAAACATGTAGGGTAATTGCGAACTGAGATGGAAAATCACATTCAAAATTTAAGGGGGGAAAGGGAATCTGTTGTTCAGAGTCCCTCTCAGAGCTTGCGAGAATGTGTTACCAAAATCGGTCAGCTGGTATCTAACCAGGAGGGGATCTCTGAGTGCGTGAGAGAATGTGTTCAGAATGTTTGTAAATTGGAGAGCTGGGTGGGACCGGAATTGACAGGGATGGAGACAAGATTAGGGGCAGGGGTAACCAACTTGAGTGAACAACTGGGAATGATTATGACAATGATGCAGGATCAGGGGACTAGTCCAATGGTTAGAGGGGTGAGGGCTGATGCTAGTTCAGTGCAGACTGGTGATGGTGCTGTTAGGCTGTCAACGGGTAACGTTGAGCAGGAAAATTTGTTTGTGGTCAATGTTGTGCAAACGCCGGGGTTGGGGGGTGGGGAATGTAATTCTGGTGAGGGTACCCAGCATGCACATTATATGGATGCAAGAGTGGTGAATGCTTGTGAGGGATCAGGGCATCATCAGAGGGTGGAGCACCCTTCTGCGCCCATCTCTGACCCTTTCGTCACTTCACATAGTAAGGTTGGGGAGGAGCGCAAAGGTAGCCATTTCTCTCCATCCATTGATTCTTCTGGCATTGCTCATGGTCAGGAGGACAAGGGAGATAATTTAATAGGGTCAAATGTTTCGCAGCCTATCCGGAAACATAAAGCGAGTTTGAGATCGCGTCGACTTCTCCGTGATCCTCCAACAGTACGCTGGCGTAGCCGTAGCCCTTTAACATCACGTGGCCGTAGCCCCTCGGCATCACCTTTTACACGTAGTAGCAGCCGTCCACTTCCGAAAACATTAGTTTTTTCCGGCGATGCCAAAGGTTGGTCGCCGTTTAAAATTAAATTTGAATTAGAAGCTCAAGATCGGAAGTGGAGCAAGGCCAAATCTCTAAAGCGGTTGACTGAGTGCATGCATGGCAAGGCCATCGAGTATTACTCTTTCTTACCGAAAGCAGTTTGTAATTCTTTCAATGAGCTGTTTGAAGCCTTAGACAAACGGTATGGCGATCTCGAGCCTCCTCAGGCAATCCGACATCGGTTGCAGGTGGAGGAGCGGGGGCCCGATGACACTTTGGCTGATTTTGGTTATAGGTGTGTTCATTTAGCTGTGAAGGGATATCCGGGGGCTCCACGTGAGTTAGTCGAATCAATAGCCGTGGAGCAATTTTTCAAAGGTTGTCATGAACCACAGGCTGTAGTTTTGTTTGCTATGGAGAAAGATCCCAAAACTATTCAGGAGGCGTTGACATGTGTGAACGCCTCACTGTATTCTCCCGAGCTACCGGTAGCCAGTGAAGCCCCGATTAACAGAGTTACCTGTTACTCGTGTAGGAAAAATGGGCATAAGAGCTTCCGATGTCCCCAAGTATGATGCCATCTTTGTCGCCAATTAGGGCACATAAGTCGAAGGTGCCCCGTTCGCACTAATCTTGATGGGTTGGTTACCACGGGAGCACCTTCCTTGTCGGATTGTGCCGGGTCGACTGCTGCCGTTAGAGGCATTACCGTGACTGGGGCTCGGGAGGGGGCAATGGTAGTTCCGGTCAGGGTCGGGTCCGTTCCAGTGAGTGCGATAGTGGATACTGCTTCTCAGGTAACAGTGATGAGTCCGGAATTATTTGGAAAGTTAGGGCTTACGGGACTGTCATCCACTCCCATTAAGCTAACTGGGGCATTTCAGGGTACGGCCAGTATGGGAATGTTGGTTCGACAGGTTCCCCTTTCCATTGCAGGGTTTAATTGTTTTGGAGACATGATTGTAGCCCCGGTGGTTCAGGATTTGTTACTGGGCTCGGACTTTCTGTCTGCTTACGGCTGTGTTGTTGATTTTAAGAAGAAGGCCCGGGTCATTGGGAACATGGGGGTTCCTGCAGTGAAATGCTAATGCATGCTGACTGGTTTGGACAGAGCCTTAGTTTAGTTCTGTTTTAGCATTGGTAATGTTAGGGGGGCAATGCAGATTGACAGTGGGCATTAGCATGAGGTGCCATCTAGCACACTGTTTTGAGTTGATTTTGATGTTGGTGATGTCTTTGTATTTTGATGTAGGTGATGTGGCATTTTGATTTGAAGTTGTGTAGGTTGTTTTTTGGTTTTTCGGGGGAAAGATAAAAAAATGATAAAACGTCTGACAAGAAATCTGCGATATGTGTGGATGTTGAATAATGGTGTGTTGGTGGATTTGTGATGTGTGGGCCTATATTTTAGAATGATTATTTTTGGAGATTGAGTATTCAGTAGTGTGTGGTGTGTGTACCTATTTTAGAACAGTTGGTGTGTTGGCAGAACATGTGATGTGTGTTGGAAAAATGTGCAGTGTGTGTTGCGTGGTTGTGTGATGGAGATATGTTCAATTTTTAAGGGGTTAGGAGAATGGCTTGAGTGTAAGTGTGGAGTGGATGGGGTTGTGGAATGGTGGGTTGGGTTAAATTTTATCTGTGGGTTCAACCCTCACGGTTGGCACATCATTCAGCAATGGTTAAATGGTGTTAAATGTAAGTTACGTGGATGCTATATGAGTTTTTGCCGAGGAGAGTGCGAATTGTGAGGGATGATTTAACAAGGGGAGAGAATGACGGGGCAATCCATGTTGGAGACACAGGGCCGGGGGAGTTTGTGGCCACAACTCTGCTTGTGTCTTCTCTATGGAAGCCCCAGTGCGTTATGTACCGGTGTTTGTCATCCCGGTTTAATTTATTGAATCAGGGTCTGAAATAAAAGTCGGGCATCGGACAAGCCTTGACCTTGTTTGGTTGAATGCTCACTGTGAAGCATTATGTCTGATCAAATTCGGGGATCATTTTGGATATGTTTATTCAGACCCTGGCTAATTGATCATCGGCAATGCGGTAACGTCAGCAACGCAGTGCACTTCTGTTCAATGGATTCCGATATTCCTTCTGGTCCTCCAGCTTCATTCACATGTTGAATTGATGTGTTAGCGGCACCTTGTGCACGGGTATTTCACATGCGTTGATTCTTCATGTGTGTGTCTCTGTTGATGCATACAGAGGATACTGGTTTCCTGAAGCCTTGAGCTATATGAGTAGTCCCACAATGTGTGGAGGACTGACAGGCAGTTACTGTTTTAGTCAGACTATGTTCGCTAGCCAGTCAATCAACTATTGATAGACTGAGTGTCTTGCAGTTATTGCCTAAGTCGGACTATTCTTGATGGGATATCTGATATAGCCAGTCCCTCTAGTTAAGGGAGTCTGGCAGTTATTTCTTGGTCAGCCTATGGCCAGTCTTTCAATTTAATAGGGACTGATAGGTTTTCAAACTGAGCAAGCTCTCAACGAGTGCTGACAGTCTAAAAGTTATTGTCGCTATTGTCGATAGTCAAAACTTGATAGACTGTCTGATATAGTCAGTCCCTCAATGTAGGAGGGTCTGGCAATTACTTCATTAGTCAGTCTGTTTCTTGACAGGCTGTATAGTGTAGCCAATCTCTCAGTTTAAGAGGGGCTGACAGACTATAAAATGTCAGGTGCATTTTGTCAAACATATTTTTGGACTGTCTGATATAGCCAGTCCCTCAATTTAGGAGAGTCTGGCAAGTATTCCCTTAGTCAGTCTGTTTCTTGACAGGCTGTATAGTGTAGCCAGCCTCTCACTTTAAGAGGGGCTGACAGATTATAAAATTGAGTGAGCCCTTAATGTATGAGGGGAAGGGGAGATTGGGGGGAAAGGTAGATTCCAGAGTGAGTCGGACTGGTACCAAAAGTGGGCCAGTTCGCTCCAGCTCCTTTGGGTCGCCTTTGGGAAATTAGTGGTCTGCTGAAAAATCGACCTGAGGGTTGGGGTTAGAGATCAGCTTCCATGATCTGGGGTTGGGTATTTTATTGTCGGACTAATTTTACGTAGTTTGTTCTTAGGTTATGTCCGGTTTTTAGCCCAGTTCAAAGTAGAGAAAGCTTTAGGTACACTTCCGTACTTTTATGGTATGTTTTTTATCATTGGGAACACTTTGCTGGAGTTTTAGACTCTGTCAGTCGCTGGTATGCCCTTCCCCAAAAAAGAAAAGGGAGAAGGGTGTAGTGAGAATAGGTTTTCTCACTTGTCAGTAATAGATTATAACAGACTATTAACGAACATTAGGTCAGTGATGCAGGGGAGACAAGTGTTTTATTATCACAAGAGTTGTCTCCTCTCTCTCCCCTTGGTTGGTAGAGGGCGCTGATTGCCCTCTAGCCAATGAGAGTAACTCGCGGGCTTTGTCAAGAAGGCAGAGAAGATACTGGACTTGAGACTGACAGGACGTGACCGACGACTTCTCTCAGGGTTTTAACCGGCAGGTAAGCCTGTCTCCTATACTGGCTGATATCTATGTAGCTGAAATTACTACAGTATATATATAGATAAATGAAACTTTTCGTTCAATTGGAGTCAGGAAACATCAGGACATAGATATATCTATTAAACATGAAAACATGCTAAAAAATCCGTTTTCTGAATGGTATATTGGCCGCGACATACGTAGGCGACGAGCGCCCCAAAAATATGTTATAAATAGCGCAACACTCTAATCGCCTGAGAAGTTAAGATAGGCTAAATTAACGGCAACAAAACACCGACATACTGAAATTACCTTCGAGATTACCGATCAATTTCGTAACCATCTCGAAAACCGGGACGTTTCGATCGAGATGGAACCGGGAGCAAACCGGGAGATGTCGTCAGGGGTCCCGGTTATGCCCTTCCGGTTTCAGCCGAGAAATTTCTCGATCCATCTCGAAGGCATCGAGAAAGTGCCTGGATTAATTGGACGTGACCCCTAACTCGGTCACGATTTGATTGTTAGGGTTCATTTGGACACCATGGAGATGTGAAATCACAACACACATAAGGGAAGTGGGAAGAGGTGCCGACATGCTGTCAGTCACAAGACATATTCTTCCGGTTAACCTATCCTAAAGCAAAAACCAAGAATCTAACGATTCGCGATATGTGTTGTATCTCAGGTACGCCTTTATTGTACCTGTTCATGTAGCAACTTGGATGATATGACCACACGGCCCCTAGCACCGGCATAAGCGGTATTAGATACAAATCTAGAGAGCTATGATGGAAATGCTCTGACAACTCGTATAGTGGTAATTGGTGAGCTGTTTCGCTGTGACAACTCGTACACTGGGGATACTAAGCTGTATCGTCGTCAGATGAAAATGACGGCATTTAACACAAAAGACTAGTCTGTAAGGCCCGATGTCGACCCAGCATCAACTTCCCACAAATGCCAACATATATCAAAGACCAAAAGGTCTGAACCGGGGGCGGGCCTCGGGGACGAAACGTTCACCAGCAGAATTTCGCCATATACAGGTAAAATGTTAACATAATATTGAAACGGCCCTAGCCCCGTTCTATCCGTCCGGCCTAATATCTCGTGAATCAGTGGAGCAATTGTTTCTGTACAAAAGGTCAAGAGTGTGGTTTGGTTTGTTCTGGAAAGCGATTATCATTGCCTACTGTTGAACTATATTGTTAATTTACTACGCAATGAATCAGGGACTGATTGATTTATATGAAACTAGAACTCGTGGACTTCGAAAGGCTGCCGT
Source organism: Hanleya hanleyi (assembly GCA_036873755.1). Lineage (NCBI taxonomy): Eukaryota > Metazoa > Mollusca > Polyplacophora > Lepidopleurida > Hanleyidae > Hanleya > Hanleya hanleyi. Next base: position 8,712 of record JAVTVY010028736.1, read on the forward strand.
TATTCGTGTATTTTAATGTTGTGAGTTTCTTTAACTTTGGTCTGTGGGCGTATATAGTTCTGAAAATGCAAAGAAGTGTTGTACATGTAATTTTGTTCCGACAGATGTATATATACGATCAGCTCGAGATGATCGTGCTATTTCACACTGCATGAAAGAATTTATTAGTTTCGCAACTTTTTGCACGACAACACTCCAGATGAGATCAAGTAGGACAGTCTGAAATTGCAACTGCAAGGTTGAAAAGGTTAAAAGAGATGATTGTGACTGTTCATATGAGTACCATGAGGATCTTGAAGTACATGGGTTCATACGGCCCCTAGCCCCGGGTTAAGCGGAATTAGACACAAGTTATGAAACGTAGCGCCATAGATCTTGCACGCTACATTCGTATTTTATAAGTTTCTGCAACAATGTTTTGTGACGTTGATTAAAATCGTCACATTTAACACAGGATCTAGCAAATGCTACTAAGCGAGATATGTATACGCCATATGCAGGTCCCACTGGAATATTACTGTCCAGAAAGGGGTAGTTTACAATGTCGAAATTGTAATCATCTCTCTTGTCAAAGTCAACGAGAGAGTAACCCCACTTCATTTTAAAAGAGATACAGATCTAAATATGATGTGCCTGTAGGGCTATCTGTTGTTTTCTTCAAATCCAGTGAGACTGGGAAGAACCCCAGGAATGCTCCAGGTAGTCGTTTCTGTCCGAGGAGCCGAGGCCTATTCTTATCATGACCTTGTGAGTGCACGAAATCACAGCTTAACAAAAACCCCTGTACTTAAATATAGTTGATGCTTTCTTCATCTTCCTCATGTGCAGAAACAACTTCCTGGATCAATCAAAATCGATAAAGATGAAATGTGCATGTCCACTATAATTTTCACCCAGCACAGTCAGTGTTGCACTGAAAGTTTAAGAATTTACAAACTCTGACATTGGGACAAAGCATAGCAACGAATGCAAAATTTATTTCTGTGAAATGCAGGTCTGTGCTCCACAACATCGGACATTTTTGAATTCATTGTTCAAGACGGTCTGCATTACGGGACGAGTTGGCTTTGGACCAGTTGACTGTTTATATGGGACGACTTGGCAAGTCTATTGACTTGTTTTTGTTTATAATATCGATCTATAAAAACTAAAATTATTACTTCTTTGAATGTAGATAAAGATCCCTCAATTCATTGTTCAACTGGCTGGACCTAAACTCTATAGTAACATTCGATTTTGTTACTGATTTTATTATGTTGACAACGAACCGAAAGTTTTGGCCGCCCGACCTAGATTACATCGCATGGTTCCTGCTTCAATAAGTGAAGTGACTCACCGTTTTGCCCTTGTAGGCCTATGGATTAAATAAATATTTGTCAACCTCCCTGGTCATTTATTTCCTCTGTATAGCTCATTTTATTTCCATAAACGCCAAAAGTAATAACAATTATCGAGCTGGACTTCCGCCGCCATTTTTAGAACTCCGGCATGATAGCAAATAACGACAGTTACGATTGGATAAAAAAGGGCATTCCTGGGAATCCCCACGCTACCTCCGCCAATGATGAGTATCTACACTGAATGCTTGCCCTTGATTACTGCGCTAAGTATCATGGGAGATGGTTGATTTAGATTTTATCGAACTACCGCCATATCTCGTTGATCCGAGATTTGGCCGCCATTACCCTCACAATCAGCGTCAACAGAGTGTATTTCGATGAAGAATAACGCACTTTCTTTAGTTCCAATCACCATGAAATTATAACGAATTTCCAGTTCAATGTCTTGTCCACATTTGGCACTGTGAACGTAAGTCCCAACACTGCTTTGTTTTTTCGCAATCTTGCGGACAAAGCGATTTTGGCCCCCATGAGACCAAGCTGATCCAATAAGGCTGTGCGCGAAGCGACAGCCTTAATAAAATTAGCTTGCAATATGAACTATAGTGTCATGTCGCTAAACGATTAGATACAATTAAACGATTAGGCTCACTTGACACATTTTCACAATTGGACGTAAACTGGTTTACACGAATAAGCTGATTTCCACGATAAGACGAGTATTTCTTCCACGACTAGGCGCATGTCCACAATTAAACGAAATGCGCTTACACGAATATGCGCGCGAATGTCGACGTCACAGTCAAATGGCGACGTATCTTTAAAAGAACGAGCCTAAGGCTATTTTTTCAATTATGAGCAAATTTCTTACACGGTTAGGTGCATTGTAACATTTGAGAGCAAATTTCATTACACGATAAATCGTTTGCAGGATCAGACGCAACAAGTTTATTACAAGCCTCAAGTACACACCGTCGCTACCAGGTCTCTCCGATCTCTTTCTCTTCTGTTGTCGGGAGCCCTGGTACGCGGATTTGCCTTACAAGCGTCTAGTCCGTCATTCATAATCCAGCCGTCGTCCATTAGAGAATATCCGCGTCCATAATCCAAAGACCTATTCCATTTTCCATATAACAGTATTAGCACCAAATTCAAAAAGACAATCATAGTATACATAAACATAGGCTTGTTTCCTGACGTTCTGATCCATTGATGACGTGGCGTACTTTAGCAGCCAATCAAGGGTCACTGCGTTTAGGCATTGAGGTCAGTCTACCAGCGGGCGTCACTCGGCTTTTCAGCCAATCAAGAAACGCGTGCATCACAAAGCCAATCCATTTTTGGCAGTTTAAATTAACCCTACCTGGCCTGGGAGGGGGGGAAGGTGCGGAAAGTGCCCCCTCTCCCCCAGTGAACTTTTCTCTGCTCTTCCGAAACGACAACACCGAGGAGGCTGAAACTTGGTGACTTCAAAGTTTATCTTATTGGAGTCATTTTGAGCCTATTTTCATATACCACCGGGCAGAGGATCATTGCTAAATTAAAAATGGCGACCATGTGGTATCCGCAAAAGCCGTGTTTTTCAATCTTTTCGCTCCATTTCTCCGCATTGTCCTTGCCTAAAAGGCCTTGAAAGTATTTTATTTATGCAGAACTAATTATTCTATATTTTATTTGAGTTTTGTCGACAGAAAAATCGGAAAAATGAAAATGTCGAAAAATCGACCCCAAAAAGGTCGAAAAATGGCTTCCGAGAAGATGACGTCACTGTGACGTCATCATGGCGGCCATATTGGATTATTTTTTACATTTTCCGATAGAGCTTGAACCCAAGATACTGTGTGGTAAGCCTCTAGCCTTAGTGGTAGAGAATATATATACGAGGGGCACTTCACCCCCTCCACGAGCTGCGATACACCCCAAATCGCCAGGCCAGGTAGGGTTAAGACTGACTCGTCTCGGGAAGGAATAGCATGTGAGCTTGACTGACTAATCATGGTCAGTTTTAAGTAGACCATGATGTAACTGTTGGTAACTAGAAAAAACGGAGCGTGTACCAAGTTCCTCAAGCCAGATGAGCATGGTGATGCTTTCTGTGCAAAATCTCCTGAATTTAAAGGTGAAACGTCTTTCGTATAGATCGACTCAGCCATACGCCGCGTGAGATGGGACAGTTATTATAATAATTATGCCAATTTTGTCGAAAAGCCGCTCGAATGCCGAGAGTGCGAACTGCGGTCTGGCATTGATACAGCGGAATATACTATAAACACAGCTGATCCTCTTGTTCTCCACCAAAGAGGTTTGCAGATCGTTCCATCGGAGTTTTCCTTGAAACCGTTTTACACCAAACGGTTACTTCTCAGCCGTCATTGATTTACTGTAAGATGACAATCTAATGATTTCTCCGTCTCTGCGTGCAGCTTCTGAAT
>JAVTVY010028737.1:0-13320 GCA_036873755.1 Hanleya hanleyi
ATACATGCAGCCAGCATAAAAACTCGTACCGATACAGATATGATTAACAAGTCGAAGTCGCGTCTTAGTGGAAGATATGACATGTTTTATTCTTATCGGTGCATCTTAAGCAGACGATACACGTATGCACTGTCTTGTTGTGACGGTCCTTGTGTTAGGATATAAGATTTAGGATGATCGAGGTCAAATTATAACTGTGCTTCAGGGTTCAACAAGTGTAGAATTTTCGGATCGTATATCTCTCGTTGTAGGTATAAGAAAATAAGGAAAACGATTATATATACCTGATGTTCGGAAAAAAATATCATCTTCTATAGAACGCTATAATTACAAGGGCTCGCCTACCCTCCCACCTGTGCTCATGTCATGACCAAGTCTTTTCTTCGAATCTGACATGTATTTGTTTAACACGACGAAACACCAGGCACGCGATCATAACCAATTAGCATCAATTATTACACCCTGTCTAGCTATTGATATGCGCTTGGAAGTCTATACCCGACAACGCAATCCCGAATCCACTATAATGTATAATAACGTACAACGAAATGTAAGCTTTGTGACTGCGTAGCTTATCATATTGGAGTGATTGTGAGCCTAACATCCTGAGTAAATTGAAAATGACCATTATTCATCAAAATGTTTGCTCCATCTGAGTAAAAGTGCCCAAACTGTTTTATTTCACATCAGATAATCCTATTTTATTGTGCATTTTCTCCGAAGAAAATTGCATAAATAAATTAAAAAATCGAAAATCGGAGCGAAAATTGCCTTTTTTGAATCTGACGTCAGTGCGACGTCACCGGTGCGGCTATCCTGGACTTTTTACATTATCTGGTAGAGCTTGACCAAAAACCATAATCTGGTAAGTTTAAGCTTAGATGAATAATGAAAATATGTATGGCGCCCAGGTCGCGGTACACCTAAAATCGCTCACATCAGATAAGGGTAAGTGTATAGGGAGCTGTATGATGGCCGAGAGGGGCCATCGCGTCTTTCATTTCTAATTTAACGCGATGGAGCGATGGAGCTATGCGATGCGCGATGGAGCTATGCGATGGAGCTATGCGATGAAAAGTCGATGAAAAGTCGCGCTATGCGATGCGCGATGAGGCTATGCGATGGAGCTATGCGATGCGCGATGGAGCTATGCGATGGAGCGATGGAGCTATGCGATGAAAGGGCGATGAAAAGTCGCGCTATGCGATGCGCGATGAGGCTATGCGATGGAGCTATGCGATGGAGCTATGCGATGCGCGATGGAGCTATGCGATGGAGCGATGAAGCTATGCGATGAAAAGGCGATGGAGCGATGGAGCGATGGAGCTATGGAGCGATGGAGCTATGCGATGGAAAATCAGAAATGAAAGACGCGATGAAAATGCGATGGAAAATCAGAAATGAAAGACGCGATGAAAATGCGATTTTCCATCGCATTTTGGCGTCTTTTTCATTTCTGATTTTCCATCATTTTTCATCGCGTCTTTAATTTCATTTCTGATTTTTCATCGCGTCTTTCATTTCTGATTTTCCATCGCATTTTCATCGCGTCTTTAATTGATCATGTCAAGAACACAGTCATAGATATTTTATATTTGTTGGGGAGCCGAACACAGAGCCAGATTTTGAATGATGCTTGTTGGAAAGTAAACGAACATGCGCAATGACTTTTCATCGCATAGCTCCATCGCTCCATCGCTCCATCGTATTTCCATCGCGTCTTTCATTTCTGATTTTCCATCGCATTTTCATCGCGTCTTTCATTTCTGATTTTCCATCGCATTTTCATCGCGTCTTTAATTTCATTTCTGATCTTTCATCGCGTCTTTCATTTCTGATTTTCCATCGCATTTTCATCGCGTCTTTCATTTCTGATTTTCCATCGCATAGCTCCATCGCTCCATCGCTCCATCGCCTTTTCATCGCATAGCTTCATCGCTCCATCGCATAGCTCCATCGCTCCATCGCATAGCTCCATCGCGCATCGCATAGCTCCATCGCTCCATCGCGTTAAATTAGAAATGAAAGACGCGATGGCCCCTCTCGGCCATCATAGAGCTGTATACTTGTTCTGCTGCCGTTAAAAAAACTGTTCTTCGTAGCTATGGAATAAGAAAGGGTTGAGAGCCGATGCCTCATGATTTGATAGCTTATCATATTAGGGTCATTCTGAATCCATTTGTTTATACTACCGAGCATCCATGGGTAAATCCATGATATTGTAACTGAACGACCGCGTTGTGCGTCGTTCTCCTGCGCGCTTTTCATGGAAAAAGCTGTAAAAATACAAAATTTGAAAAAGCGTTCCGAAATATCGAATAAATGTTTTTATGACATCATTGCGACGTCATCAAAGCAAATTGGGTATTGGATTCGGCAGTGTGAGAGTGGAGTACTGAGCTTTGCTACATGCATCTAAAGGTATCATCAAAGTCAAGTCGTGAGCTTTGCCATCTGTTGGCGTCCGCAGAATGGAGTGGTGAGATTTGCGATCCAATGGGTTCGACAGAGTGGAGTACTGATCTTTGTTATCTAATAGCTTCGGCGAAGTGGAATAGTGAGCTTTGTTATCTATTGGCTTCGGCGGAGTGGAGTAGTGAACTTTGTTATCTAATAGGTTCGACTGAGTGGAGTAGTGAGCTTTGTTATCTAATAAGTTCGACTGAGTGGAGTAGTGAGCTTTGTTATCTAATAGCTTCGGCGGCTTGGAGTAGCAAGCTTTGCTATCTATTGGCTTCGACAGAGTGGAATATTAAACGTTGCGATCTAATAGATTCGGCAAAGTGGCTTAGTGAGCTTTGCGATCTAAGGGGTTCGACAGAGTGGAGTAGTGAGCTTTGCGATCTAATGATTTCGACAGAGTGGAGTAGTGAGCTTTGCTATCTATTGGCTTCGGCAGAGTGGAGTAGTGAGCTTTGCGATCTAATGGTTTTGACGGAGTAGTGAGCTTTGCTATCTATTGGCTTCGACAGAGTGGAGTAGTGACCTTTGCGATCTAATGGTTTCGACAGAGTGGAGCAGTGAGCTTTGCTATCTATTGACTTCTACAGAGTGCAGTAGTGAACTTTGCTATCTATTGGCTTCGGCAGAGTGGAGTAGTGACCTTTGCGGTCTAATGGTTTCGATAGAGTGGAGCAATGAGCTTCGATATCTATTGACTTCGACAGAGTGCAGTAGTGAGCTTTGCTATCTATTGGCTTTGGTAGAGTGCAGTAGTGAGCTTTGCTATTGACTTCGACAGAGTGCAGTAGTGAGCATTGCTATCTATTGACTTCGACAGAGTGGAATAGTGAGCTTTGCTGTCTATGGGCTTCGGCAGAGTGGAATAGTGAGATTTGCCATCTATTGACTTCGACAGAGTGGAGTAGTGAGATTTGCTATCTATTGACTTCGACAGAGTGGAATAGTGAGATTTGCTATCTATTGACTTCGACAGAGTGGAGTAGTGAGATTTGCTATCTATTGACTTCGACAGAGTGGAGTAGTGAGATTTGCTATCTATTGACTTCGACAGAGTGGAATAGTGAGATTTGCCATCTATTGACTTCGACAGAGTGGAGTAGTGAGATTTGCTATCTATTGACTTCGACAGAGTGGAATAGTGAGATTTGCTATCTATTGACTTCGACAGAGTGGAGTAGTGAACTTTGCTATTGACTTCGACAGAGTGCAGTAGTGAGCATTGCTATCTATTGACTTCGACAGAGTGGAATAGTGAGATTTGCTATCTATTGACTTCGACAGAGTGGAGTAGTGAGATTTGCTATCTATTGACTTCGACAGAGTGGAGTAGTGAGATTTGCTATCTATTGACTTCGACAGAGTGGAGTAGTGAGATTTGCTATCTATTGACTTCGACAGAGTGGAATAGTGAGATTTGCCATCTATTGACTTCGACAGAGTGGAGTAGTGAGATTTGCTATCTATGGGCTTCGGCAGAGTGGAATAGTGAGATTTGCTATCTATTGACTTCGACAGAGTGGAGTAGTGAGATTTGCTATCTATTGACTTCGACAGAGTGGAGTAGTGAGATTTGCTATCTATTGACTTCGACAGAGTGGAATAGTGAGATTTGCCATCTATTGACTTCGACAGAGTGGAGTAGTGAGATTTGCTATCTATTGACTTCGACAGAGTGGAGTAGTGAGATTTGCTATCTATTGACTTCGACAGAGTGGAATAGTGAGATTTGCCATCTATTGACTTCGACAGAGTGGAGTAGTGAGATTTGCTATCTATTGACTTCGACAGAGTGGAATAGTGAGATTTGCTATCTATTGACTTCGACAGAGTGGAGTAGTGAACTTTGCTATTGACTTCGACAGAGTGCAGTAGTGAGCATTGCTATCTATTGACTTCGACAGAGTGGAATAGTGAGATTTGCTATCTATTGACTTCGACAGAGTGGAGTAGTGAGATTTGCTATCTATTGACTTCGACAGAGTGGAGTAGTGAGATTTGCTATCTATTGACTTCGACAGAGTGGAATAGTGAGATTTGCCATCTATTGACTTCGACAGAGTGGAGTAGTGAGATTTGCTATCTATGGGCTTCGGCAGAGTGGAATAGTGAGATTTGCTATCTATTGACTTCGACAGAGTGGAATAGTGACATTTGCTATCTATTGACTTCGACAGAGTGGAGTAGTGAGCTTTGCGATCTAATAGATTCGGCGGAGTGAAGTATTGAGCTTTGCGATCTAAGAGTTTCGACTGAGTGGATAAGTGAGATTTGCGATCTAATAGCTTCGGCACAGTGGAGTAGTGAGCTTTGCGATCTTCTGGCTTCGACAGAGTGGAGTACTGGCTTTGGCAGAGTGAATTTTGCTGTCTATAGACTTCTACAGATTGGAGTAGGGAGATTTGCTGTCTATTGGCTTCGGCAGAGTGGGGTAGTGCGCTTGCTATCTAACGGCTTTCGCAGAGTGGGGTAGTGAGCTTTGCTATCTAATGGAATGGGCAGAGCGGAGTATTGATCTTTGCTATCTATTGGCTTCGGCAGAATAGAGTACCGGTAGTGAGCTTTGCTATCTAATGGAATGGGCAGAGCGGAGTATTGATCTTTGCTATCTATTGGCTTCGGCAGAGTAGAGTACCGGTAGTGAGCTTTGCTATCTATCGGCTTCGACAGAGTGGAGTACCGATAGTGAGCTTTGTTATCTAATGGCTTAGGCAGAATGAAATAGTGGGCTTTGTGATCTACTGACTTCGCAGAGTGGAGTACTGAACTTTGTTATGTAATGGAATGAACAGAGTGCAATAGTGAGCTTTGTCAGAGTAGAGTACCGGTAATGAGCTTTGCTATTTATTGTCTTCGGCAGATCGGAGTGGTGAGCTTTGCTATCTGATGGCTTCGGCATAGTGGAGTACTGAACTTTCCCATCTAATGGAATGAGCAGAGTGAAGTAGTGAGCTTTGTGACCTTATGGCTTCAACAGAGTGGAGTACTGGTAGTGAATTTTGCTATCTGTTGTCTTCGGCAGAACGGAGTAGTGAGATTTGCTATCTAATGACTTAGGCAAAGTGAATTACTGAACTTTGCTATCTAATGGAATGAGCAGAGCGAAGTAGTGAGCTTTGCAATATTTTGGCTTCGGCAGGGTGGAGTAGTGAGGTTCGCTATCTATTGGCGTCCATATTGAACTGTGTTATCTAATGGCTTCGGCAGAGTGAAGTAGGCCTACTAAGCTTTACGTTCTAATGGCTTCGGCAGAGTTGAGTGATCTTTGCTGTCTATTGGCGTGCATATTGGGCTTTAGCCCTACTGTCTATTGGCTTAGGCAGTGGAGTAGTGAGCTTTATTGGTTTCGACTGAATAGCGTAGAAAGCCTCGCTATCTAAATGGGTTTTGCATATCTAGAGTGGGCTCAAGTTCAATCTCGATAAACCAAGATGGTATAAGGGTAATACCATCTAGACGTAACGCTAAGAAAACTTCGTGCGAAATGTTTGCCAATAATTTGCAAGATCCGATAATAAGCCAGTCACGACAATTTCTGACTTTTCTCTCTGATAATGACTGACGTTTACTTCACGGAGGTTATCATCTTTGCGCGGCACAATCTTTCGATATTTTCTAAACGCAAACAAAGCAAGACTTTTCGGCGGGAGTAAACTCTTTGATTTTGACGGTTTAAATGCACACCATCTGGAAATGATGCTATATATGGATACTGTTTCCTGATAATGTTTATATATATTAGACCTTGTGTAATTACTGTGGGCGTGATTTCAACAAGCTAGCCACCTGATTGGCTAACAAATGTAGTTTCAGATTCGCATGGGATTTATATAGTGCTGAATTCAGATATAATATTCCGTGATATTATATCTGAGTTTACTGAGATTGACTCAAGTTTTGCTTTGCTTTACTGCTTTATGGATTCAGCTGAGTGGCTCAGTGAGATTGGCTATGGTTTCGGTAGATTTGCGCAATACACTTTGTAGTCAGGGAGCTGGGCGAGGTTTAATTAACATGGAAGGTGCAAAAGGTTTGGGGTGCCGGGGGTGTAGTACTAGCCGGCCCTTACACAGAACGGCCATTCTTACGTTCCGCAGGTGGTGGGTGTGGTAGGGGGCGCCACCAGAAACCCCCCAAAAGTTGGATTTAATTAACATGAGAGGTGCAAGTTCCATTTCTATGCCAAATGATTACGGACACCACACTTAATGCAAATCTGAAACATAAGAATGGGATTTCTGGTGGAAAGATCACTTAAGAAAGACGCTAATTAGCACTAATTAAGGTTTTAATTAACATGAAAAGTGCAAGTATAAAACCAACTCAGGAATGTACAGGGCAGTTGTCTGATTCAGAATCACTAACGTAAGAATGAATATTGTGGTGGAAAGTTCACTTAAGAAGAGGTCAAAGGTCACTAATTAAGACCGAAACTAATTAAAACGGCTGTATCTCCTGACCTACAGTATACAGCAAGTTGTAATTGGTGTCAAAATGAAGACGGAGTGAAGATGCACCACTGGAATAGAAAAAGTTTCAAGAATGTTACATTTAACTAGGTCAAATTAGGGGAAAACAGCTAAAAATGTACCCAATTCACCCCCGGGGCTAATTAGCGAAGGTGCATGTATGAAACCAATGGGAATTTGTACAGTGTGGCCACCTGAACATGAATCACCAACTTAAGAATGAAAATTGTGGTGGAAAGATCACCTAAGATTAGGTCAAAGGTCATACCACGCCCAATGACCCCTAATTAACATATTAATTAACATGGAAGGTGCACGTTGAAAATCACATAGGAATTGTCGAGTATGGTGCCCTGATTCAGAATCATCAACTTAAGAATGGAAATTGTGGTGGAAAGGTCACCTAAGAATAGGTCAAAGGTCATACCACGCCCAATGACCCCTAATTAACATATTAATTAACATGGAAGGTGCACGTTGAAAATCACATAGGAATTGTCGAGTATGGTGCCCTGATTCAGAATCATCAACTTAAGAATGGAAATTGTGATGGAAAGGTCACTTAAGAATATAATTCTGCAAGCTGGTATATACCAAACCCGTTAGCAATAGGTGAAGCCCAATCCTCTTGTAGCTCCCTGAAGTTAGAAATAGTCAGAGTGAGCATGGCACGAGGTATTACGCTGATTGGGCATATCGTATCTGCTGTAAATGACGTTATACCTTGTCCGTCATCCTAACCTAGTCATCATCGAATTCTACATTCTCATCTGATGACGATAGATCCTCCTCTTCATCTGAAGAGGACAGTTGGAGATCTTCGTCACTTTCCTCATCGGTAGCTTCCTCGTCTGGTACCAATGCCTCTGGCAGCTGGGGACCGCTGAACCACTTAATTTCGTACGACTCGTCGTGGAGTTCCCAACCATCATCTTCAGTAGGATGTTGATGGATCTCTGTGAGATCCGCATTTGCCCACATTCTTGCAACAAAAGACGCCCGTCGGATATGTTGGGAAATCTCCGCTTTACAGGGTGGAATCAACGTGGCATCGATGCCCTTTAATTTCTTCAGTGGGTCTTTGTTTGCCGACTTTGGCCCAAAGCTTTTCTCAAACACCTGGTGTCGATGTGCGTCCAAGGATAGAGCTGTCCCTCTTGCCTTCGCGCCATACATCCTTGCGGTGAACGACATTACAGCCTGGGTAGACTTCTCGCTAAGATTTCCCTTTGCCATTTCTGCAAATGCTGTTTGTGCGTCAATGTCCTTTTCCAGCTGCTTGAATGGGTGTATCTTGCCCTTTCTGACAAAGGCAGAAGTGTAGTCCGACCCTGTAAAGGAGTGGAAAGCTGGCAGGGCATGGGAAAGTTCCTTTCCAATTGTCTTCCCAATGTCAGTTATGTTGATGTACCTCCTGTCGTTTCGTGATGTTGTACCAACATCCATCCATATGTTCGCTGGAATGTTCCAGGAATGATGGACCAGTATGACAGCAATATCTGTGTCGGACGCCCTCACGACCACATTTTGGACAGTACCATCGTCCATTGCTTTTATATGAGCACAGATTAGGGTGTCCGCTTCTTCGTGGTTTGACTTTAAGTCATCAACGACTTCCCTAACTACTGTCCAAAATGTGGTCGTGAGGGCGTCCGACACAGATATTGCTGTCATACTGGTCCATCATTCCTGGAACATTCCAGCGAACATATGGATGGATGTTGGTACAACATCACGAAACGACAGGAGGTACATCAACATAACTGACATTGGGAAGACAATTGGAAAGGAACTTTCCCATGCCCTGCCAGCTTTCCACTCCTTTACAGGGTCGGACTACACTTCTGCCTTTGTCAGAAAGGGCAAGATACGCCCATTCAAGCAGCTGGAAAAGGACACTGACGCACAAACAGCATTTGCAGAAATGGCAAAGGGAAATCTTAGCGAGAAGTCTACCCAGGCTGTAATGTCGTTCACCGCAAGGATGTATGGCGCGAAGGCAAGAGGGACAGCTCTATCCTTGGACGCACATCGACACCAGGTGTTTGAGAAAAGCTTTGGGCCAAAGTCGGCAAACAAAGACCCACTGAAGAAATTAAAGGGCATCGATGCCACGTTGATTCCACCCTGTAAAGCGGAGATTTCCCAACATATCCGACGGGCGTCTTTTGTTGCCAGAATGTGGGCAAATGCGGATCTCACAGAGATCCAGCAACATCCTACTGAAGATGATGGTTGGGAACTCCACGACGAGTCGTACGAAATTAAGTGGTTCAGTGGTCCCCAGCTGCCAGAGGCATTGGTACCAGACGAGGAAGCTACCGATGAGGAAAGTGACGAAGATCTCCAACTGTCCTCTTCAGATGAAGAGGAGGATCTATCGTCATCAGATGAGAATGTAGAATTCGATGATGACTAGGTTAGGATGACGGACAAGGTATAACGTCATTTACAGCAGATACGATATGCCCAATCAGCGTAATACCTCGTGCCATGCTCACTCTGACTATTTCTAACTTCAGGGAGCTACAAGAGGATTGGGCTTCACCTATTGCTAACGGGTTTGGTATATATATACCAGCTTGCAGAATTATATTCTTAAGTGACCTTTCCACCACAATTTCCATTCTTAAGTTGATGATTCTGAATCAGGGCACCATACTCGACAATTCCTATGTGATTTTCAACGTGCACCTTCCATGTTAATTAATATGTTAATTAGGGGTCATTGGGCGTGGTATGACCTTTGACCTATTCTTAGGTGACCTTTCCACCACAATTTCCATTCTTAAGTTGATGATTCTGAATCAGGGCACCATACTCGACAATTCCTATGTGATTTTCAACGTGCACCTTCCATGTTAATTAATATGTTAATTAGGGGTCATTGGGCGTGGTATGACCTTTGACCTAATCTTAGGTGACCTTTCCACCACAATTTTCATTCTTAAGTTGGTGATTCATGTTCAGGTGGCCACACTCTACAAATTCCCATGGTTTCATTCATGCACCTTTCATGTTGATTAAGTCGCTAATTAGCCCCGGGGGTGAATTGGGTACATTTTTAGCTGTTTTCCCCTAATTTGACCTAGTTAAATGTAACATTCTTGAAACTTTTTCTATTCCAGTGGTGCATCTTCACTCCGTCTTCATTTTGACACCAATTACAACTTGCTGTATAATGTAGGTCAGGAGATACAGCCGTTTTAATTAGTTTCGGTCTTAATTAGTGACCTTTGACCTCTTCTTAAGTGAACTTTCCACCACAATATTCATTCTTACGTTAGTGATTCTGAATCAGACAACTGCCCTGTACATTCCTGAGTTGGTTTTATACTTGCACTTTTCATGTTAATTAAAACCTTAATTAGTGCTAATTAGCGTCTTTCTTAAGTGATCTTTCCACCAGAAATCCCATTCTTATGTTTCAGATTTGCATTAAGTGTGGTGTCCGTAATCATTTGGCATAGAAATGGAACTTGCACCTCTCATGTTAATTAAATCCAACTTTTGGGGGTTTTCTGGTGGCGCCCCCTACCACACCCACCACCTGCGGAACGTAAGAATGGCCGTTCTGTGTAAGGGCCGGCTAGTACTACACCCCCGGCACCCCAAACCTTTTGCACCTTCCATGTTAATTAAACCTCGCCCAGCTCCCTGACTATTGTCACCGCTATGAACTGGCAGAGTGGGTGCGCTTTGCTATTAAATGGCTTCAGCAGAATGGAGGAATAAGGAGTCCTAATATTTATCATCCACTCGCGTTCGCAAGCCATGCAATGGTGCTTCTGTACAAGCTTTTATATCCATTGATTCCAGTTGAGCAGTGAGTTTTGCTATCCGATAGATTTTTACTATGTTATCTAATGGCTTATTTATAGAGTGGCTCAATGAACACCATTCTCCATAACGCAGGTCTGTATGCTTCCTGCATACGCATGTGAGCATTACAGCTATTACTCGAAACGTCTCGTTTAAAATATCAGCCACTGAAAGGACGGAGTTCGAGTGTGATACACCAATTTCGTGACGAGGGCCTATTTTATGCAGACAAACGCTGGAGAACAAACACTTTGAAGTTCCGAAAACGAAAACGGCCTAGGGGTGTCTCTTAATTCAAAATAATTACGGATACAAACATGTGAGTTCGAAACAGTGAGAGAGGACGAAATATACAACACAATGCCTAGCGTTTAATTCGGCATGGGCATATTCGAAAAGGACAGAAGATCACGAAGGCTGTTGAAAGTCCGTTAAAAAAGATCGTTTCGTCTTGGCTATTCGTTGTCATGGCTTGGCTTTGTCAGATGAAATATGACTGGGGATGGTGATGAACAGATTTGACAGAATGAGGCGTTAGTGAGCGCATCATAAGCACAGAAAACTAATCCAGAAATATTAAGTATTGTTTCAAAGTTTCCGGGAAATGTGAGCTGATACATAGGCGTTCAGTAATAACTCCTGAATTCTAGAGGTTTTGCACGAATCAGAAAAGCTAAAGTAAAAACTTACTCAGATGAGTGGGGTCCGGATCGTATCTCCGCCATGGCTTATTTCGTGCCGAAATTTTAAAGTTGTAAATTGGTTCTTCACTGCAATAGCCTACCTTCACAATAGTCTATGCATGTGCTACCTTCACAATAGTCTATGCATGTGGAGGTAATATATGCCCTACTGGTCCAATGTGAAATATACATTGGCAGTACCCATAAAATACCCCTGGTTAGCTTTCTTGTTGCCAGGGGTCAAACAATCACATCTTAATCAGTTATAAGAAGATTTCCAGTCCTGCGTGGAAATAAATGTGTATCACAAACTCCTGGCTGGTTTAGGTTCTAACTTCATTTTCATACGGATAAAAAACAAAATCGTACGATTGCGCACGAGTGAGCAGTGTGCGTGGAGATTATTATGTTCACTTCGATTGGGATCAGCGATAATCCTTGTTAATACGGAAAATTAAGTCATTTATCGCCGAGCGGTGAAAGAACTCGAGAGGACTTGTCACCCTTTAGACAAATCGCGTCTCAATTCTCTATTCATTTCTGACTTTTAACAAATGCCGCATATGCGTAAGTACCTGGCACTATAAAAACTGACCTCTATTGTAAAGTTTCGAAACACTATACGAACACCTCACTGATTGAACAGCGATAACATTCACGGGACAAATTCAATATTTACCCCACTGTAGACCTTACCCTCTTAATAGAGTTCTCGTATACTTTATCATCTTAGTGAATGGAAATGTGGTGGCACTAATTGGCAGAAAGTTCAGTAATCAACTCCCCCATACTTATCATATCGGTTATCTTTAATGGCGAGTACGTACGTGTTTTAGCATAACTACATATGCACTTTAATAAGACCCTGTCAGCAAGGCAGATATCTTTAATAGACAAATGTTTTGGCATATTTGCTTTGATTTATATCTTTATGTGCATAAAATACATAGACCGTTCAGGAAAGATTTATCTGAAACATCTCTCGTGAAGAAATTTTACTAAACGCTGTTGTATTTATTAGCAAAGCCCTCTCTCCCTTGGAGCTTCATATAACTGCAGGAGCCTTTGATAGATATAAGTTTTTTCGATGTTGTTGATTACCAGTATCGGTATATTACATTTGTGATATTTGCGCCAGCTGGTTATTTCTGTTTTAAATCAATCACGCAATCAATCAATCAATCAAACAATCGATATAGCCATAAGCCATATTCAACAATTATAGACATGTTCGAACAGTCTATACCTTTAGCTGCTTTTGCTGACACACTGTCAGCATCCGGTGCCAGCCGCAATGAGGGGGACCATGCCTTGGGGTTACATCTTAGCTTGCTAAGGGCATTTCACGTTCCACTTAACACTACCCTTAGCTCAATGGCTTCGTTCTCCGTGTATTTCGCTCCATGTCAGCTTCCCCAAGCATCAAGTCACATGTCCGCTCTATTTAAACGAGCCAATGAAATTATCCGAATTCAAATATTTTGACCTGGGAATCTCAGATGTGAGACATGTCGATTGCGCTTAAGTGCTCGAGGCGCAAGACTGTGGGAGACAAAACCGAAGTTGTGCGAATTAGCTATTTTATTTCTCACTCTAATGGAGCATGCTTCTTTGTTTTTCTTAAGAAAAATCATATTACAAACGGCCTAACATATTAGAAAAAAAATAAAATCGGCAGCAGTTCACAGGAAAATGATACGATTTTTATTTTGTGATGGGGGCACTTCGAGGCCCACCAAGAGATCATTTCAATCGATCGCTTTCTGGAGGTGTGTCTTCATTTTATGAATGTGATTGCACCGATGTCGGGTCTCACGGGACCAATCGCATGTGACCATTTGGGAAACGCCCTATTACACTCAGATATCACCCGTTACCGCATGGCT